>JAYJMB010069092.1:0-11655 GCA_036873735.1 Pouteria campechiana
TTTTTTTTTATCTCTTTTCAGTACTCTTCAACCGATCATAAGTTAAAAACAACTTATGCTGATGAGGATGAATCTTGGACGAGGGCCAAAAATGTTTGTCATGTACATAAATTCAAGTAATCTTGACATGGCTAGTACGTGGGCTAACCTTTCATGATTTGGGGCCCCCGGATGCAGATCTCGCCAGGCTTGTTGTGGCGGAGGGAGAAACCGGTTTCAGGATCAACCACCTTGAGCTCGGCGTTACGCACCACGGTGCCACAAGCTCCGGATTTTGTTGGGAATGGCTGCTTTGCAAAGCCGAGGCACATGGAAAGCACAGGCCCTGCTTCAGTCATTCCATAGCCCTGTGAAACAACACATCCACAGCATGAATTTCAATTTCGTTAAGAATATAAATAATCACATGAAAAAAAAAAAGAATTGTCAAGGATATAAACAGATCGATGAATAGTTTCCAAAATAAATGAAGAAGAAAAACATTGCTTAGGCCTGATTGGTTAGATGGAAAGAAAAAGAAATTCAAAAAGGAAGATTTTAGCTCCCTTGATTTAAAATATAACTATTTTAATACTTTTAATTAATTATTATTATTTTTATAAAAAAATATCTATTTTGTCTTTACTTTCTGTATAATTGATGTCATCCGATGTATTACTGACTTTCTCTTTATTTTTTTCTATTTCCATTTATTTTATTTCTTTTTCCTTTGCATCCAATGGAATTTTCACCTGTCCTAACACCCTTTTTATATCATTGCTACATTTATTTACATCCAATTTTTTTTTAGCTATTTAATCTTTTTTCGGCTTTACTGTTGAGAGTTGACATAATCTTCTATAATATTAATGGAATTTGTTTTCGATTTCTTTCCTTCCTGACAGCCGTCCAAAGATGACTGGTGGACTTCATCTAACAATCTTTGGAAATTCTCGGTTAAGAGCCGTGTCAAGGCTCCCACCAACCACGTGCATGGTGGTGGGCAGATGAATGCATGGGCATGGAACTATCATTTCAGAAATTAAAAAATCCCAACAAATGAAAGGCCCGTGACTGATGTATGACTTCATCTTTTGGCCTATCGGATTGGATCCGTTGAAAGTTTTCAAGAATTAAATCCGACTACCCAAAATTTCAAGTCATTAAATGGTTGTAATAATCCATCGTTAGTACTGTTTTCCAATCAACTGATACTTTTGTGTTTGCACCCATTTTTCTCTATCTTGGGCTTTGTAGCATTGATGGGGTGCTTTAATTTTGGGCAGAGTACAGTGGCATTCAATAGAGGAGGGAAATTACCTAAGGATAGAAATAGAAAAAAGGTGATGTTGCCAGTGCATAAAATAATTTCAATTAAATCATGAGATAGGCTGTTTATTGTGTGCTTGGATAAGATTTATTTAATAGAAAATGCATCATAAATTTCAACACTGTATTATGACACTAGAATGGTTTTCATTCTAATGGATTAATGATCAGAAATATATGTAATAACAAAAATTAATAACATTATTAACAGTAATTATGATGTCACGGATTCAAAGTTGTAACAATGTTGCTAATGCACTCTGATCAAATGCAATCATTATCTAAAATTTATATTTTCTTTTTCTTTAATTTCTTTCAAGCATCCAAATAGCCCAAAATTTTAATTAATAAAAATAAATTGTGTTGATTATTTGTGTAAGCAAATTAAAACTTTCCAGGAGTTATGATATTGGCCAGGCCAGATGCTTAATTTTTTATAGTTTATAGAATTAATTAAACCCAATTAAATCCAATAAAAATATGATAGCGGATCAAAATTAAAAAACAATATTATAAAATATATAATTAACTCACACAATAAAAAAGGTGTTTTTAATGCTTCGTTAATTGAAAATTTAATTAATGTTATTTTCTTCGGAAACATAATTATAAAAAAATAAATTCGTATGGAAATAGCATGAAAATATCGCCCATGGGTGTGCTGCTTGAATCAAAGGTTGCCACGGCCTACAGCTACAGTTACCACCGCAAGCAAGCAAAGAAACAACCACGTTGAGTAGACAGGCGTCCACTGGGAATGTCTTTTGTAAATTTACAGTTAATGCAAGGTTGGACGGGGGTACAATAAATGTAAAAAGCGAAGGAAAAGTGGAATTTGTACAAGAGGCAAAAAAATTCAAGATAATAATAATAATAATAATAATAATAAATAGGATAATGGATTCTGCTAATTTTAAGTTAATGAAGAAAAATGCATTAATTTTTTAAAAATATAAGTAATAATATAAAAAAGGATTTATTATTTAATACCACAACAAATAACTTCCAACTTGAAATAAAGTTTGAGGGGAAAAAAAAGCTTTTACAACTCATTTACATTTTTGAGCATTTTTAAGGACTTATTATTATTATTATTATTATTAATTTCCATTCAAACATTCCAGACCCAGCAAAGCAGCTGAAATTGAAGCGTAGAAGAAGAAAAGGGCTGCCAGAAGAATCAACGGTAAAAAGCAATTTACCTGGCCCAAGACTGCCTGGGGGACTCGACCCCTGAGAGCAGCCTCCAACTCCTTCCCAAGCGGAGCGGCACCCGACAGGATGAGCCTGATCGAGCTCAGATCGAAGTTCTCCACCATCGGATTCTTTGTCAGCGCCAGCACCAAGGGCGGCACCACCATTGCCACCGATATCCGAAATCTCTGTATCAGATCCAGCAGCGCCCCAATCTCGAACTTCTGCATCAGCAGCACGGCAGAGCCAGCCCGTAGAGAACAGAGCAAAACAGAGTTCAACGAGAAGATATGAAACAGGGGCAGAACGCAGAGCACAACGTCTTCAGTCTTCAAGTGCAAGTTGGGATTGTCGCCATCGACTTGCTGGGCGACGCTCGACGTCAAGCTCTTGTGCGTCAGAATCACTCCTTTCGGCAGCCCGGTCGTCCCAGACGAGAAGGGGAGCGCCACCGCGTCGTCAGGATCGATGGAGACCGATGGCATGTCCCTCTCGTCTGCACTCGATAATACTGAGAAATGCAGGCAATTCTCCGGTGGGTCATCGATGGTGACCACGGTGAGCTGGTCGCCGATCTTGGGGAACTTCTCGCCACCGTCTCCTCGGAGCTTGTCGACGTAAGGCGACACAGTGATGACGAGCTTGGGGGAGGAGCAGGAGAATTGCTTGAAGATCTCTGCTGGCGTGCAGAAGGGATTGGCGGTAGTGGTGACGGCACCGATCATGGAGGCGCCCATGAAGGCAAAGACGAATTCGGGGCAGTTCTGAAGGAGAATCATGACCACATCGCCTTTCTGGATGCCGAGCTTCAACAGGCCGGCCGCGGTCTTCTGGCAGAGGAGGTGGGTTTCTGCGTAGGAGTAGATTCTGCCATTGGAGCCAGTGATCAGGCACGGCTGGTCGGGGAATTCGGACAGTCTCTCGAAGCAGTAGGTATGGAGAGGGAGATGGTTGGAGATTGGGATATCGGGGAGCTTCGATCGGAAGATGAAGGTCTCTGATGGTGTCTTTTCAGGGGTTGGGATGGGGGATTGGATGGAAGACTGGGTGTCGGGAGAAGCGATGGATAGCATGGTTGGTTGGTTTGTGTAGAAACAGAGTTGAACAGAGGACTGAATTGCGGTTCAGATCAATGAAGGATAGCTTCAAATGCCTTCAACTGTTTAGAGAAGAAACCAACGCTTAGATACCAAAACCCAAAACCCAACAAAGAACAGTGGTTAAATATGAAATTTATGGGACACTAGAAACAGAAGTAGTGAGTTTAACAAAAACCCAATAGAGAAATCTGGATTCTGATCCTGATTCAACACAGAGATGGAGAAGGCCAGGTGAAGAAAAATAAGAACACTGAAGCTAGGAAAAAAGATCCGTAAAGGCAATGTTTTTCCTCTCTCTCGCTCTTCTATTGCAGTGGAAATGTGTGTTTGAGAGAGAGAGAGAGAGAGAGAGAGAGAGAGAGAGAGAGAGAGAGAGACTCAAGGTATGAGAAAAGACTCACAAAGACAACGTGCTTTCGCTCTCTCTCGCTCTACTATCGCAGGGGAAATGTGTGTTTGCTAGACGGAGTGGGGGCAGAGAGGAGAGACAGAAAGGGGTTGCAATAAATACAGGAGATGGTGAGAGGGGGGTAGTTAGGAGCAAATGGAGGTGGTAGCTGTGAAAGATGAGGTGTAGGATGAAGCACGCCCATCTCACTTTCAAGGAAACCAGGCCTTTTTTCCCATCAACCTTCACCTAACATCCATTTCTCTTTACCCGTTTATAAGCCGTCCAAACAACGTAGCTTGCATGGTTGAAATTCAGTGCTCCATTATTGCTACACTTCTTTGTTTGGAATGTCATCCCAGAGCCGTTAGTTAAAAAATGCTTTAAATTGGCCTCATCTAGCTCTAATATCATTTTAATTACACTTATATATATAAATAAGTGTTAGAGTATGATGTCCTGAATTTTGTTTCAAAGAGCTCAAGTTGTAACAAATATAGACTTTTCATGAAAATATGTGGTGTGACAAATATAAATTTTTCATGAAAATTTATGGTAGGACAAATATGAATTTTTCGTGGAGATATGCTATGGCGGAGAGACTTTTCATGAAAATCTCTACAGCTTTCATTGTACTCATCTCTTAGATAGTGACTTTTCTCGTCTTCTACCCATAGAAATTTAGGATTTTCTACGTAAAATTTGTGTATTATTATTATGTTTTTTATTGCTTATCATGTTCATTTTCTTCAAAATATATATAATAATCCGATGAATCAAAAAATATATAATAATCCGATGAACTTTAAGCCCTTAAACCATGTGAAACTTATACCGTCGCTAACATCTTCCATTGCTTTTCCCCAGAATCTGTGTTAAGCTTTTTATGCTCGGACTGAGTGTGACTTGATGCGCAGCATGAGTGTGAGCTAGCTCCATTTCTAAATAACTGGGGGTTTCGTGACTGGTAATTAATGGATGGGCTGCTGTACAATTCATTCCACCATCATTGCAAGCTTCCAATCGGCATCAGACATCTCTGCATGTGCGGGACTTTGCAGTGCAAGCCTGGCAGAACAGAGTCCCTGACAGCGCTGAAAATTTTTAACTATTTTTCATAATTTTTAATTATTATCCTTTTTATATAAAAAATCAACCTATTTTATATTTATTTACGTCATTTCCTTTCTATTTTCAGTGTGCCGGGGCGAAAACCTCCAATCTACAACAGTTATTTTTTGCCGGTATTTACCCTTGCATCTGCATTCCTTGAAGGTGATTTATTTGATTGAATCCTGCCATTCATCATGCTTAATACGATGTATTTATTTAAAAATATAATAGTTATCTTTAAAAAAAATTAGATGGGCCACCAAACTATTATCATCTTGGAGTGAATATGAACTCGTCATAATTCCCATCTTAATTGTGGTCCACATAGACTCATGATTTTAGGTAATATTCTTAAATGAAAATGATAGGTCCAATGGGTGGAATACATTCTTTCAAATCATTTTGCCTTTGCCATAATACTAATTATATATATATATTTTTAAAAATTATCTTTCTCTTTTTTAAAATTTTATGACTAATATTACTCCTTATATATTGTTTATTTAATCGTATCTTTTTTTATCCCTTTTTTAATATCTTTCTTTTACATCTGTTTTATGTTTTAATGCAAAAGATGATGCAAAAGCCACTTTTATCATCATCTTTATTTGATATTGTATTTAGGGTATATTTGGTAGCAAGAAAAAATGTATAGAAAAAACTAGGAAAAAATAAATGTGAGATAATACTAAAACGTGAAGAAAGGAGAGAAAATGATATGATAGAATGTCAAATAATAATTAAAAATAAAGTGAATAAAAATACAAGAAATAAACCTTTTATTAAAAAGTTCTAAGGCAATGATCAAAATTATAATTAATACTAAGGGAAAAAATAAGAGAATATTCTATATATATTTATCATAGACATCACTTCTAATATTACTAGTATTATCATCTTTTCCAAATTTATTTTCTTTTGCTTTTTTCTTTCATGTCTTTCCTTCAAACCAAACCAAATATAGCCAAGAGATGGCAACTGAATTCATTGGATGACACAGCAGGAAAAACCTTGTAATAGAACTGCCCATGTCATCACCAGAGCTTTCCTCGCTTCCCCCATCCAAGCTTAGGCTCCGTTTGAAAATGGCAGCTGAATTCAGTTGGATGACACAGCAGGAAAAACCTTCTAATAGAACTGCCCATCTCATCATCAGAGCTTTCCTGGCTCCCCCCCATCCAAGCTTAGGCTCCTTTTGGCCCCACTGTAGAATTAAACACTTTTTAAAAAGTACTATTTATAATATAATTTTAGTAAAAAATATTTGACGTTAAAGTACTTTTGGTATTATATATTTATTTGGCTATAATATAATAAAAATATTTTTATTATGCAAATAACAAAAAGGACAAAAAATTTATGCTCTAACTCCATCACTAATTATCTTCAAAAAATTATATAAATAATATAATATGTAGATTAAATTTTAAAATTTTAAAATAAATGCTAGTAATAAAATATTTTTAATACATATTATTAGCTTAGAAAATTATCTTCAAGAGACTTTTTTTTTCAAAATATATGCTTTAACTCCATCACTAGTTATCTTCAATAACCTTTCTTATTGCTATACTAAGATGGTACTTAGATTATTATCCACACCCTTTTATTGTTATACTAAGATGGTACTTAAATTCTTATCCACACTAATTCATCTCTACACATATATCATCTAGCCATTTATGTTAGAAAGATTTTTTTATATATAAAAAATAAGACAATGATTATAAAAAGTAGAATTATTATGATAAAAACATGTTACATCGAGTTTTTTTTAGCAAAATTCTTTTTAACTTTTTTCAATGACCAAATAAATTATTTATTGGGACTTTAACTTAAATTTTTATAAATTTATTATCAAGCCATATTTCTACTTGGCAATACATCTGAACTCTCAATCTATAATTGGTTAGATGTAAATGAAATTTTAATTAAAATTTCTTATCCCACATGTTCATCTTAATAATTTTAATATCTTTGTAACTAGCATCATTTTATATACTATTTACACAAAAATAATGTATAACTAAAGATTAATGGATACCTCAACTTAAAATATTTAAATTCAAGATTCCACGAAACATGTTAACCTCGATAGGATATATCTCCCAGAGGCACTGCTAATTATATCCCCCTCAAAAAAGAAAGGACGGTAAGCCCAAAAAAAAATGTCTTAAAGTATATATAATTGAAGTAAGTTAAAATGAAAAATTATATTTTGACTACCTTCAACCGTAAAATCTAAAAAAAATACCTTCTAAATAAAGAAATTATATATAAAGGTACAATACTCTCCAATAATTTAATTGACTAAAAATTTGTTTATTTTTAAATACTTGCATCTTATTTTCAAACAACTCATGTATCATTTAAATAAAAAAAATACTTGCATCTTATTTTTAGATGTTGCTTTCACCAAATTTCAACTAGACAAATTAAATAAAATTAATTTCAACTATATATGAAATATCCATTTTTTGCTTTAGAGAAATATCCATTTTCAAGTGTAATTGAAATTAAGTTTATTTGGTAAATGTCGTATGCATTTATAAAAGAATTTTAAAATTTTTAAATATTTTTTAAGTTTATCCATATAAATTCTAGGGTTATTAAGGAGAAGTAGAAAATTTGGACTTCTCTCTAAACATGATTTTTTAACTTTTGCGGTGAGAAGAAGTACCACGGCGTATTTGGCGAAAGACCACGTCACTGGAATCTCCAATGCTCAAGTACTTTATTAAAAATATGCTTTTTAAACTGGGCTTTTCAGTAAAATATGCATCACGTGCCACGTCAGAACCCATCTCCCCTCACGACGATCTCTCACTTTTGCCCGCCAACCCCCATCCAGCCCATTCTAACAACTCCAATTGTTTACCAACTCCATCTATTGATCCATTGAGAGATTCACCCTGGATTCTCGGAGATGGGTATGAACAAGGAAATGAAAAATACATTTTATACAATAATAATAATATGATATATATACATATATATTCTAAGTATTGTAATAATTTTATTTTTAAAAATCTACAATTTTTATTTTTATTTTACTCTATTATTGACACCATTGTTCCTTTTTTATATCATTTTTACCTTCCTATCATATCATATCATGTTATGTTCCTATTTTTTTAATTTTTCTAAACAAAAACCCTTGTTTCCCTAACACTCTTGGTTTCTGCTTAGTATCAACTTAACTAATCATGTTACTGAAAGCAATAAATTCTGATATTGTCGTGAAAGCTTTTTGCATGAGAAAAGCATTCTTTAAAAAAAAAATATATTTCTTCTTAATTATTTTTCAATTTGCGTTTGGACACATTGTATAAAAATTACGGAGTGCAAAAGTCTCTTTTTCCTTTCTACGTAACATTTTATCTATCTTGAGAAATATTTTTTTATCATGATAAATTACTCTAAACAATGTTATCATACAATTTTTTATGCAAATGGTTCATTTGGGCTCACAGTGATAGTTAGGCTAAATATAATTCATTTGTCATGTCTAGCACTATTATATTAAGTAAGACTCAAAAATTATCTTAATTAGAAACATAAATAGATAGTAAACACCAGGATAATTTTAATGGTTGCATAATCACTCTAAAAATAATAATTTTATAGCCTACCTAAGTCTTTAATTAAGATAAATCTGTGAATCTTATTTAAATAAATAGTACTCATTAGCATGATAAATAATTTAGATTAAACATACATATCCCTATGAGCCTAAAATAGACCATAGTTCCTTTTCATCATTAGCCATGATTTCAACAATCTCTTAATCCTTTCACCTTTTTGTTTCAATATTTATTTACTATTAATTACTTCTAGCAACTTCATTTCTTACTACTACCTATGTTTTTAATTATTAGCTCTTTATACTTATATATATTATAATTTTATTCATTTTATCATTAACATAATCATCCATACTACTAGCATTATTTACATCTATTTCAAACGCCCTACGCTTTAATGCACACAGCGTGGAAAATAGAAAGTTTCTTATGAAAAAGAAATCTAATTTTAATTTCTATATTTTTTTTCTTATAAATAGACAGATGCTTTCATCAGATTATAAAATCAGAAGCAACTTGCCCATGGAGCTGGATTTGCTGCCACCTTTCCTTTCCAGTTTGAATTGTAAACACTTTTGGCCCTAGTTTTTTAATAGTTATGTTGAAAATATACATCAGAAGATAAAAACAGGATGCGGACCCTGACTTGTTTCATTAATAACTTGCAGAATTTCTCATGGCTGACTCAATGGGGAGACTTGGCCCTGGCATTTTCAAGATTTTAAACCTACCAACTTTGTGGTGATAAATATGGATAGCTTGGCAAGTGGAAAGAAAATACAATAAAAGAGCCAGGTGACCTAGAAATAATTTTTTAATGAGTATGATATTCATGGATGGAGGAGTAGAAAAAAGGTCCAAATTGCATGTGATCCTGCCAACTTGGCATATATTTACCATATGAGAAAGTTATTATATTTTAATCCTGCTAAGATTTTTAGCATCTAATCAACAATCTAATTGCCAGTTGTCCAATACATTCAAATTCCAAGGTCAGTTTGTTGGGCTTCTGAGTTGTACATTTTGGTTATAAATAATGTGAAAGAAAAAATATAAAAATAACATAGAGAAAATGTTTGCATATAGTATGTATATACGCATGCATGCATATTAGTTCTAAAGAAATTAAAGATAAAATAAATATACTTTTAAAATAAAAAGATAAAAGTCAAAATTTATCATACGGTCTAAGATATTTCTTTTGTATATTAAGGTTTACTTAAGTCTCTAATTGAAATATTTTTTACGTTTTAATTAAGCAAATAATACCAAGAATTTTAGCTATGTTTGATATAACGAAAACTTCATGATTTATTTGTTGGACTAAATTAGCAGACAGCAGAGAGATATCCACAGCCCAAAGCAATTGAAATCCCCAACAACCGTTTGGCTAACCTAACACAGGTCAATACCTACCAAAGGTTTGACCAGTTGTACATGCTACAACCCACTTGTATGTTGAATCTTGTTTGTAGTGTAGTTGCCAAAGACAACATACTAACGACGCTGGGGAGCAGCGGTTGCAAGTAAAATCACGCTTCAAACAACACAGGAAAAAAAGAAAAAAGAAAAAGAAAAATCTTCCCAACAAGTCCCTATTTTTCTTTTCTCATTGGGGCACAAAATACATATTCATGCCAAGCTTGTTCTAATCAGAGGGTAATGATGGCTTAGAATCCGATTTATAGGAGTTTCTTGGGTTTTCTAAAATAAAATTCAATCCAATCCATCATTGTCTTTAGCATTATTCATTTAAAAATAATGCTCGAAATAATTTTAATTAAACCCTCTGTAGGCCATATGAAAGGTGAAGATTTTAATGGGTTTTATGCACTCTTAATTTATTTCAATTTTGTGGTATGCTTGATTCTTTTATTAAGATGATTTTTAGATTTCTCACTAAATAGACAATGCTTAATATAATGGATAAATCATATAGATAATGTGAAAGGCAACGATTTTAATGGGTTTTTATGCAATAATTTTAATTTTGTGGCATACTCAATTCTTTTGTCAAGATGATTTTTATATTTCTTTCTAGATAAGCTTTACTAAGTATAATGAATGAATTGAATTTTATCAGGTCTGCTTTATACCTTCAAATAAACAGGTTTTATAAAGATAATTTATGAAACCGGTTATGAGAAATCATTCCTCTTATCAGACGTGCACATCGACCCTTAGAAGAAGCCAGTAAAAAAAAGAAAATTAATCATTAAAAGTTAAAATATTCCAACTATTCTCCTTGTGCTCACATAAAGTGTTTTATCCATTTTAAATGATTTTGAAACCTTTTTTTTTTGTCTTTTGTGTTTGATTTTTCTGACTCATTTTTAAAATTATGGAGACCCAATACGAATTTGAAATATTTTTTGAGATTCTAGCTCAATAGTCAACATATGATTGGTATGGTATGGATTCCTAATTATCGACAGCTAAAAACTGTATACAAATACAGTCAGACCCAGGTGAATAAGAACATAAATTTCAATTTTTTTTTAAATATGACCCAGTTGAATATGCAATTTGAATGATTTGTGAAATTAAAAAACAGATAATATTTATACTGAAAATGAAACGTGGATCGATCCACTTTGCCTTGGGAATATGCCAAAGGGAGACGCCCGGTTAGAGACGATCCACGTCGGCTTTCTATCCGTAATCTGCATGCAAGACAAAGGACGCTCGGCCAGGAGTGCCGACCAGTCAAATCGCAGCGTTTGGTAGCCCGCGCGAGGTTCTAATTCAACAGCCTGGCTACCGACCGTGAGTAAAGCTATTAATTAGGATTTAACATCTCTAAAATCGAAGATATTTAATGTAAGTTCAGATGATAAATAACTATGACAATGGTTCCCATAATGATGTACGGATTAAATCTAAATCATTTAACATTTTTAGTACCATTTATTTAGTTAAGATTCGAGAAATTATATTAGTTAGACAATTATATAAAGTAAAATTAATC
>JAYJMB010069092.1:11755-24498 GCA_036873735.1 Pouteria campechiana
TTAAAATTATCTACTTCACTAATAATCTAAAAATCACTTCAATACAAGACTAATGAAGGCCACCCCATTAAAATTATTCAAAAGTAAATAAGAATTTATTAAAAAATGTTCTTTAGTTAAGATATCTGCAAGTACATGATTAAATATCTACACCTTTCATATTATTCCTTCTGCATGGTGGAATAACTATACAAAATATTATGATACTCTAATATTTGTTTAAATTAATTTAAATAAAATTTATATTTTATAACAATTTTATATATTTTCAAATAAAGTAGCCAATATAGACCTCTTATCCAAACGACCTTATGTATTTCAAGTAATTAGATAGTTCTAAATATAACAATTAGTTTAGATCTTAATTACTAAAATATTATAACAAGCTTAAAATGAACTTAATTAAAATTAGAATAAGGTCAACCTAACTCCATCACAACCCATTACCCATCTCCTACTAATTTCTAATTCCTTATTAGTCACTGCCTTACTTTAATTAGCTGGTCTCCACGAAATTAGGAAAATTTTCAAAGTGACGGAAATAATGCAATAGACACGTCGACACATGAGGATAGTACGAGATCCACAACAGGCCACGTTATGGAGAATCTGGACCACAGGAGAGCACATCTGAACCTTAGCTCTTTCTTCCCTGCATTTATTATTATAGGACAAAAAAATTGCCCTAGTGAAAGCTTCAGCTAAATCGTCCAATGAATTGTGATAGGAAGTTCCAGACCTTATCGAGACCCTATTAAAGTCACTTTATTCCGAGCCTATAATTAAATTTTCATGGATCTAAATTAATTATCATATCTATAACTATGCACTTAGCCATCCATTTAAAGACCATGTCCATAAAAGCCCTGGATAAACCATAAAATTAAAATGATTTGAGAGCCAACACGCAGGATTAAGAATCTCTCTCCTTGTAGGATCCGGTAGAATGTCAGCCAAGAAAATTAGCCAATTGTCAATGGAGTCTGCCATTGTTGAATCAAATAAAAGAAAAATGAGGCCACCCAATAGCTACTTGATTCAGACATGTTGCCAGCTTTGATGATAGTGAGCCATGCAAATTGGCATATTTTCTATACTCTTCACAAACACAAACTCGTAGGGGCAGATCGTATCAACCACATGAATTTGAGATGGGATTCCATGAGTTTATTTGGATGTTCCATCTTCGTAGTAAAGGCTTGTGGATGAATTTTTTTTCTAATATTCATCTATTCATCCTCAAATAGGATAAAAATTTTGTATTAAAATGATTTTTTAGATCTTAACTAAAGTAGTATTAAGTATTAACAGTGATAAATTAATTAGATTTTACAAATATTAGACCTCAATCCGAGTATTTATGTCATAATTGCGGTGAAAAGCTTGCATGTGATCATAATATTTACATAAGTATAATATATAGTACATGACCCAACGGTAGCAAATGTTGGTCCTTCTTGGGCTATTGCAGTAAATAGCTGAACTTAGGGCATATTTGGTTTATTGTAGCTTATTTATGATAGTTAATAAGCAGTTGAAGCTAATAAGCAAAAGTTATCTAGCATAATTGGAGCTTAACTAAATAATTTAAAATTGTTTAAGATGTGTTTTATGCGATTGTGGTTGAGATGTGAAATAAAAAACAAATAATTAAATTGCTCTGGTAGGAGGATAAATATATAAAGTAGTGTTTAAGATAATTTAATTGAAATATTTAGATAACCTGCAATAAATGAATTTTCCAAACGTTTATTTGACAAATAAATATAAAAAAGCAAAATGATTAAAATTTAAATTTATTAAAATATTTATTAATATTTTAGGAATTACTAATAATCATATAACTTGAATTTTCAAAGCACCATTATTAATTTATTATTAAAAAAACTGTGCATTATCTCCAAGGCAAGGGAACCAGTTGTGAGGGCTGGTGATTGGTGACAACAAGAAGCATCTTATATGCAATTTATTCAAAATATTAGGCTATGTTATGTGAATTTTAAACTTGTTGGATAAATATGCAAACTTTCGAAACTTAAAGGACGAATGTGCAAAAAGACTATCACTGATGGGATTGTCCATTAGACAGGCCCAGCCCAAGGCTCAAACATCACATCAAAGGGGTGCAGTTGAGGCCTAGGCCCTTAAACCCGGCCCATATTAGTTCACCTGAACTCCCGACACTGCGGCCGGCCGAAAAACGAGAGGGAGAAAGGGAAACGAAGCCGCCGCTCGAGCGCCATCTTCCCCCGATTTAGCAATCCGATCCTCGCTCGTTCTTCATCTGCGGCCAAGATTTCTCTCAATTCTCAAATGTAAGTAATAGATCTCTGATCTCAGCTATGTCTGTCTCTCCACTGCATTTTTCTTCTTCGATTTCTTCATTTTCTAGGGTTTCTTCGCCTCAGATTGTCGAATTCTTCCGTCCTGATTCTTTTGTTATTCAATCTTCCTGGAAAGTCCGTAGACGAGAGTAGAAACTGTTTGTCCTGACCTTGAATTCTGAGAATTTGATGATGTGGTGGAGAACTGATGTCTGATGCATGCGTGTTTAGATTGGAATCGATCCGTTTGTCTTTGGACGTGATTCCGTTCCTTGCTGACCTGAATAATGGGTAGTAGTGAGACCGATGCGTCGGCGAAGGTGTCGAAGACGGCAGCAGCGACGACGACGACGTCTGCATCTCAGGTGCAGTTTTGCATGAGAATTTTAGGGACGTTATGCACAGAGCATGTGAGATGGCTTGATTTTCCTTGCACTATCGCCATTCTATGGTGATCCGGACCATTGATCTGATCGATTCTTCCACCCGCGGGGGGTGCCCTGTTGGTGGTCATACAAGTAACTGTCCCACACTAGGCTGAATTGTCAGTGGCTTACGTCTTCCATTGTGGATGACTGCTTAAGTCTTTCGTCAGGTCCGTCGGATCAATGTTCGCTGAACCTGCATATTGTTGTTAGTTGCTTTAGTGCAGCGTGAATGCTATGATGAGTGATAACGTAAGAGGTATCATTTGCCTTGTGTTTCGCATGGGGCTTACGAAGCTTTGCTATTCTCCAGGAGCAGACTCTAGCAGCTAGCACGCCAATGGCTTATCCTGACTGGCCTGGATTTCAGGTGCTTGTCAGAAAAGTTTCGTTTTGTTTTGCTGTTTGGAGGAAAATTTGATTGTTTATATGATTTTGCTTTTTCTTTCTGTTCTTGAATGTTTGTGTTGACTCACCAAGCCACCTTTTCTCTACGCAACAGGCATTTTCTCCCGTTCCACCACCTGGGTTCTTCCATTCACCAGTGGCATCGAGTCCAATGCCTCATCATCCTTACATGTGGGGAGCTCAGGTGACTCTCATCTTGTATGTGTACCTCTTGATTTTTCCAGTTTAGTAGCAGGATGAGTACACATCGTCTTGGATTGTTGTTATGGAGGAGGGTTATGTTCTGACACTGTTCTCCATCCAGCAATTTATGCCTCCTTATGGGACCCCACCACCTCCTTATCTTGCAATGTATCCTCATGGCGGGCTATATGGCCATCCTTCCATCCCACCGGTATTGTTCTTGTGCATGCATGGTTTATAAATTCTTATCAATTTATGTTGAAATGGCCTCTAGAATCCCTGAAAAATGATATTAAAATTTGACTCATTCATGCAGAGTTTTGATGTCACTAAATATTGGTTTGATTCTATAAACTTTGAATCAGGGTTCTCATCCGTTCAGTCCATATGCAATGCTTTCTCCAAATAGCAACACTGAGGTTTCTACATATTACTGTTATTATTTAGTTATTCTGTATTTTTTGTTTTTCTATTCTAAATTCATTGACTGATGTATAAACATGTGCTTTTTCTGATTAGTTCACTGTGTTTATATTTCATTAGGGTGTGGAAGTTGAGGGCAAGTTGTCTGAAGGCAAGGAAAAAAGTTTCATGAAGAGATCAAAGGGTAGCTTAGGCAGCTTGAATATGATTACAGGAAAGACTAATGAGGTGGGCAAAACATCCGGACCATCTGGGAATGGATTTGTCTCTCAGAGGTATTATCGATGCCAACAAGATTATGTTTCTAGCTTTTTTTTTTTGTCTTCTTCTTACTTGTTTTTATCAACTATTCAAGGTGGATACTAACTATTGCTGGTAATCAAAACAAAACCTGAGCTGTGCAGTGGTGACAGTGCTAGCGAAGGTTCGAGTGAGGGAAGTGATGCTAACTCTCAAAATGTAAGTCACTTTAACTGCGTTTGGCCAGTGGAGTTGAAATCAACACATTCACATAATTACTATTAGAATCCAATAAGAAGCTGTATTGTTGCCGTTTTAATAGCTTTGCCTGGAGCTAATTTCCTTGAATGCAAATGGAATATCCTCTTTTGATATCACAAATGATGCTACTAACTAATATGGAAATGTCTTGCATCATCAACTGTACAATGCATGTGTTGGCATTACAGAATCATTGATAAATACAAGCATGGGATTTTCTGTTGATTTTTGACAAGATGCTTTCCTATTCTCGACTCTTTGTTTTGTATAATTACATAATACCCTCCCCAAACTCTGCATTGGTGGGGAGTGTGATATGGTTTCAATGTACTTGCACTTGCAGAATTGTTGTGTGCATCTGTTCCCTCCCCAACTTCTTTCTTTTTATTTTTTTGCGTGTTCTATAAAATTTCGATCATCTATTTTTTTTTTTGGATAGAATTAAAGAAACGTTTCTTAGGATGTCTGATGAACATAGAATTAGAAATTAATGCATGTGGTGAACATATTAGTGGCAACAGTAAAATACCCACATGTAAATAACACTGGATACCGTTACATGTTATGGGGTGGAAATAGCTTGTATATGAAAAATCCTGGAATAGCCTCTTAATGGTCTAATAACTGTCTTATGATGCTCTCTCTCTCTTCCCAGCCGCCCCCCCTCCCTCTCCTCTCCCCACCAATCTATCTATCTGTATTTCTATATCTCTAAGTGACAGATTCATAATAATGTCACATTGGCAATGATAACAGTGGAGACCTTTACCCCAACTGCTTTTTAGAATGTTGCCAAAATTGCAACAGTTAGAAATGAGTTGGTTCAAATTGAATGATCTCAAGTTGATAGGGTAGGCCCAAGATGTGTCCAAAGTAGTAGGATTTATTGACTGATATAACGAAGAGTAGAGAAAAATGTCAGAACATGATTTGTAAAGCTGGCTCCAACTTAGCTGGAGGAAGGTGTTTGTGCTGATGGTGAAAGTTTTCAACTTTCATTGAGACAAGTGGAGACGGGACTATGGAAGTTTAAATGCTTTCTGAGAAATGTTGTTCTTGTTTTGGCATACATAAAGCATCACCCTTGCCTTCTTGTATGCAGGCACTAGTCTTCAGCCTCTTGACATTTCATATTTATAGCTTCCACTGATCCTTTGCAGGACAACCAACAGAAGAATGGTGGGCAAGATTCTCTGGAAGGTAGATGTTAAAAAATTACTTTCCCTAGGTATGTTTTGGACCATGGTTTCAATATTGGGGAATGTACCATAATTATCATTTGCAGGTGAGGCATCCAAGAATGGAAATTCCATACATGGTTCTCAGAATGGTGCAAATCAGACGATGCCTAACATGCCAATGGCAGCACCTGGTGGTCCAGGAAGTGCTGCTGGTCCTACAACAAACTTAAATATTGGGATGGACTATTGGGGTGGACCAACTGCATCACCTATGCCTTTGCTTCGTGGGAAAGTTCCAGGTGCACCAGCTGGAGGTCCAATATTACCCACTGGTCTTACTGGACCCAGTGAGCCATCAGAGCACTGGCGACAGGTTTCTTTTAATGATGAACTTTCTGAATTTAACTTGAAATGTGTTATTCTTAATCCCATCGTAAAAAGAAACTAATAAATAATCCTTTTAACTGTACTGTTTCTATACTTCATTTAAATATTGAAATTTAACTTTTCTGGAGTTTAGAATGTTTCAATTTGAGTTTTGAATTAATGTTCCGATGAAACATACAGTGTATATCTTTGACTGGGTTCTGAACTGTGCTTCATTTTGTTCCTTCATAAAGCTAATTGTCAAACTCTTAATCAAGCCAACTGCCATGGACACAATTCCACTTGTTTAAACTTGCATTTCTTGTGCCGATCCATTATTTTCCACCAGTTAAAGAAAATACTTATATTATTTCAAAAGTCATACCAATAATAAAATTGCTTGTTTCTAAAGTGTTAAGCATTCTGGGTTTCAGGTTTCATTATTTAGGTTTCGAAGCTTGACTCTGTTTGGTAATGGGGAAACGAGATAGGAAAAAAAGGAACACGGACAAGTGGATGAAAAGAGAAGAAATGATGTGATGTGATAGGGGGTAGCGATCAAAAATAAAATGAATAAAGACAACATAAGTATGTTTTTTGTTGGCAAAAAGGGGAAATAATGATTGAAAATATAGGTAAGAATGAAGAAAGTTGGTTTGTTTGGTAGTTTAGATGTCAAATCACATTAAAATGAGTGGAAAAAAGGTGGAAAACTTTTCCACCCTTTTTCCACATTTCCAAACGGAGTTATTATTCTGTTTTTCTTTTCAGTCCATGGGTTTTGGTTGTCATCCTTGATGCTGCGATCTTATTTTCTCGATTTTTTTAGAAAAAGTAACTGCTCATTTCTGAATTTCAGGATGAAAGAGAACTTAAAAGACAAAGAAGAAAGCAGTCAAACAGAGAATCGGCACGCAGATCCAGGTTGCGTAAACAGGTATAAAATATGCTTTTATTAGTAATCTCCTCTTCCAAATGTGTAGGTGTGTAAATAGCCAAGTTTGCTCCAAGAGTCTGTTTCTGAGCTCAATATGGACCAAAACTGCCTGTGATAGAAGCCATTAGGTCCAATATGGCCCTGGTTTGGAGCCTGTTCAGGAAAATAGATTGAGACTAATGTCTGAGTTCTGCAAAACTCAAGACAGTTTGCATTGAGGCACAAAATGAGATGAAGTAGAAGGCCTGTTTGTGATGTTAACCTGTGAGCTTGGGTCTGAAAATGGGGACCTGATTACTAAACTGCCAATCTTGTTCTGAGTCTTCTGCCTGTTATGCTCACTCATTAACCGGGTTATGCTTGGGTTGGCGATGACTGGATCCATTTGCTTACCTACAAGGACGAAATCTTACCATCCATTTCTTATTTGGTTATTCAGGATCTTTGTTCATCACCCTGCAGGGATGTCCCAGTCAAACTGACTCACCTCTGTTACTTAATCAAGAATAGTAAAAACTACTATAAATTGACAATAGGTTCAAGACTGAGCGGACTTGAGTGGAAAGACATTAAAAAACCTAGGGACTCCACTAAACTTCTCAATCTCCAATGTGTCTATAAATGGATATATATATATATATATTATTTTTTTTTTGATGAAGTGAGTCACATGACAATGTTTATAAAGATTATCTCTTAGGGGTTACCAAGTCTCAGCATTCCAGACTTTAAAAAACAAGGGAAAAATAATACTGAAACCAAAGTCGTTAAAGGCACGCCTAGGCGTGTGCCTAGGCTCAAGGCTCACCCAGGCTCACCTCTTGCGCCTTGAGGTGTACTTTGTGCGCCCAATTGAACTTTCTTAAAACAATATTAAATGAAAAAACTTTCAACATTCAATTAGGACTCTTAACTTCTCCAATCTCCCCTTTCTTTCTTGGCCTTACCAAAGTCAGTGCCCCCCATAGGATTATATTTTAACATTTGAGTAATTTTATTATTTTATTCTTATATATTACATATACAATTAAATTTATTTGATTTTATATAATGTGCACCTTGCTTCACTGAGGCACACGCCTTGCCAGTGCGCCTTGCGCCTAGGCCCCAAGAGCCCTTTGTGCCTTAGTTTGCCTTACACCTGTAACAATGACTGAAACTGGATCAAGAAGATTGGCATTTTGTTTCTTAGATTCATAAGTATATTTAATACTAATAGGCAGGTTGCACCTTTGCTGAGTCAGGCAGAATGTGAGGAGCTGGCACATCGTGTTGGAGTTCTGAAAGAGGAAAATACTGCTCTTAAGTCTGAAGCAAGTCGCATCAGGAATGAATACGAACAGCTTGTTGCCCAGAATACCTCTCTCAAGGTTGAGATGTTTTTCTTGGTTCATTACTCGTCTGTCTACCTGTTTGCCATGCACCAGTAAAGCATTCTCTCAACTCTGGAATTTTGCAGGAGAGGCTAGGGGAAATCACCAGGGGGCATGATGATCCAAGATCTGAAGTGCACAACCAGCATCTAGGCCATGATATTCATATCAGAAATTTGGAATCTGACAAGCAAACAGGGGAAACAGAACTTCAACAGAGTGGTCCCTGAAACCAAACCTGCTTAAGCTAAATTCCTTGAGCATAACTTAGCCGACTACAATTATGAGAGTTACTACTTAGATTCCTTCTTTCTGAGACATGCATGCTTTCTTTCTGTCATTGGTAATAGAACAGCCGGAACTTACACTGTTTTTGTTACCAACAGGAGGGAAAAGAGTGCATGTATCTAGAAGGATGTAAATATCAATGCCCCATCCAAATACTCTTCTGTAGCATCTTTGTAACAACCAAAACTTTTGTTGATTGTTGCTAGGTTGCACAGTCATCGCTTACCTTGTCAATTATGATTTCCACTAATTACATGTCAATAATTATCATGTCAATTGATATTCAACTGTTGAAGCTTAATCCAAACTCATAGTATCAGAACCATGTGTTAGGATTGCCTGTTGTTCATCTTCCTTTATATGTATGACTTACTAATTTATTCAATGTAAAACTAGAGGAGAGATTGTTCATTACTATTCTTTACTCCATGTTACATGTATTACTTGAAGAGGCTTCCGTGATGTATGCATATCAACGAACATTGAAACCATTGTAAAGTTTGCATGATGTTGCAGTTTACTTGGCAGGGGTATTCGGTGGAACTGTGCCATTAGGGTCATGAGATGCATGAAAACTACCTATATGGCTTGAGACAGCATTGGGTGTTATACAGTGGTCTTCCAGAACTTTAATACATTTTTCTACTAATTTGAAGCATTGGATGCACATGAAGGATTCTATCATTCATTTTCTTGATTACATCCAACTTGTGCTACAGAATTCGGATGACTTCACAAACATAAAAATTTCTTATTTCAGTTGTTAAATATTTAACTCGATGGCAGAGCAAGTTAGATACTCAACTTAGGAAGTAATATTATGGTGCTATCTATGCATAAAAGTCTGTCTGTTGGTATTTTGAGGTTATTTTGGCAATGATAATCAATAGACTGATTTTCTCTCCTCTTAATTTTAGAGTGGTGAATTTCTGATGACCGAAGCCTTCTTTGCAGCAAGTAGACAAACATAGAATTCAAAAGAAATAGATCCTTCCAGACTGCACTCAAGCTTGTCATCCAGGAATGTGCTGTTCATGTATGATTCTATGATTATGTTTAAAGATGCAGGTAGATAAATTTTTCAGAAACTCATTAATTTTGGGATTCAAATTTTTTATGGTTTGAAAATCCACCTGGAAGAACTACTACTAAATGTTACTCTGTTCTTAATGTGGATTGTAGTTTACCAGCTTGGATCATGGTGGTTTTTCAGAACTAATATCCTTATCTAATTTGACAGAGGATCAAGATGCAAATCATAATGTCTAGCTTTATATTCGTGAATTCAGTGAGACAACTGTCATTGATGCAAACAACAAAAACATATATCTGCTGATCCTATGCAGCACGCTATGCTTTATATGAAAGTTCTATGAGTAAGATCATCAAACAGGATACGATCACACTGAGTGGCCTCCCATGATGCAGATTGGTTGAATCAGATTTTTGTGGCCTGGGATCTACATCAGCTGGTGGAGGTGAGGTAACTGCAGGTGTGTGATCTGATGGAGCTGGTAAAACACGTGGAGATTCTGGTGGAGGCGCAATCAGAGGACTGGATGAGCAGTTCATTGATGAGATGGTTTTGTTCATATGAGGTGCTGTTGTCCACAGCACTCCATTAATGCCATGGCATCTGATTGAAGATACTTCCATGCAGATGTTTGGGCTGACGAGCTTTACATTGTTAAGGTAAAAGCTTCTCCTGCCATTGTTAGAGATACTGAGCACAAAACCTGGCTTGCAGGTTGGAATTATGGATCCAGTGGGTATATGCTCTAGGTCATCAAAGAGCAGTGGCAAAGGTATCGAGTGCCCCAACAGGAAGTCAAGAACTCCATCATTGGGCACCATGGCCATGGATAGCATCCGATCATGGGGCATCAAGAAGGTGACATTGGCCGGTAATTTTTCCTGCACCATATTCATCAGTGTCACAAAGGTGAAATAGTCAGCATTCCGCATCTCTTCAGTTGCTGTGTGGAGATCCTCGTATCTCAGGCATCCATCCATGGCGAATGCAGATGAGATGAGAGCCATCAATAGGATTGCTGTCAGGTGGGTTTCCATGAATGACTGCCCGACAAACTTGCCCTCCATGATTTTTCTCATTCCGCTGGCTTATTTGTGATTAGATCTTGGTATTTTATATGGTTGCAAGGCTGCATTCTTCTTTGCTGCTGTAACAACAAAGCTCATGCACATTGCATGTCTAGAGATGAACAGAAAGAAGGCATGCAAATGGAGCAGTAGGCAGCAGTTGAGGATCTTCCATTTATATTTCAACTAAAGCTTACTGCTACTTCATTTTCCTTCTAATCTTTTGGGGGAAGGTGAGAAGTAGGGATTTTCCATTTAGATTTCAGCTAAAGCTTACTGCTACTTTATTTTCCTTCTAATCTTTTGGGGGAAGGTGAGAAGTAGGTGGACGACTGGCTGAGGCAGCAGCTCCCTGCCAAGTTAATCATCTCATGTTTCGGTCAGCTTTTAGGTGCTCTAGATGTTGCATAATGATAAAAAAAAAATTCATGATCATTGGAAATCAAATATTGCAGTCATTGCTAGCCTCCATTGCACACTGCCCATGTCAGAGACCTGGTATTGTGCTCTTTTCTGATCTATGCTTGTATATCCCTGATCCTGTTGGAGGTCCAACAGGGTGGACAAATCCCAATAGGGGGTGTTCGGACAGAACCAAAGTGAAAATTACCTTCAGAAATGTGAATAAAATGAAACGATGAGTTCAGGAGAGAGAATGTCAACCATAAACAGGATAGCCAGAGATTGTGAATCCTACTTTGATAAACGCATCCAAAAATAAGTTCACCTAATGTTACGAGGGTTTTAATTCAGTACAACTGGTGCAACCTCATTATTTTAGGCTTAGCTTGATAATTGAGAAGAATCTAATTCAACAGTCATGCTTATCGCTATCCATTTAACCACCCTGATGCATCACTTGGCATGTGATATGCATGATTAAAAGTCCAAAAGAGTCGTCAAATACATTTAAGTGAAAATACAAACTTGAAGACCTCAAATGCTGTTCAAGGCAAAGAGTGTCTACCTTCCTTGCTGTTTTACCTGTGCCTTTTCTGCCATTACTTTATCCATTGTTCTGGAAACCAGCTGAGCAGGTTCTATCTAGATTTCCTTCATTGCCAACCATCATATGTGCAGATTAGGAGGAACCCGTTTAGCTCCCCAGATTATTTTGCCTTGCTTACAAACATTAGATAGACCAGTAGATGCCTTTCTGAGTGATTGACCACAATAGCTACATCATCAGCAGATAAATAAGCCTTCTTAGACTTGGGATGGATGCTTGGAACCCTTTTCAAGCGATGATTCTAAGCGACTGGAGTAACTGCCGCTGCTGGCAACAATGGTGGATAAGGATAAGGCGCAGAGATTGCAGCTGCAGCAGCAACTTTTGCAAGACCTGTGGTCTCAGCAGAGATGAGCTTTTGTGCACCTTTGCGAAGATAATGAATTCCCCTACAATTACAACTCAATTCTTAGCTTCTAACGGGTATTCACTCGCTGTTGTGTTTCCACATTACTAAGCATCCAATCGGTTAAGGTCCTATAGATTCAAGCCGCGTACAATCCTCACAAAAATCAATCAACTTCCGCCCTCTTCAAAACAACTTTTGCACTTTCTCACTCTCCGATTATGATAAATTGACAAATTATTAATCCAAAGCAGCATTAAAGAAAATTGATGATAAAATCACTGTCGCAAGAGATACATAATTTCTTTTCTAACCGTGAGAATGTAGCGTTCTTAGTTTTTAATTGCTGAAGAGATACATAATTTCTTTTCTAACTGTGAGAATGTAGCGTTCTTAGTTTTTAATTGCTGAAGTAATAAAGTATGCTTTCTCTTTGAAAGCGAAATATTTTCGTTGCTAAAAGTCAACCAACCTTTTGACAACGAAAATACTTTCGTTCTAAAATTCAGTATGTTTAACTTGTAACTTTTCCTCATTCAAAGATCTAAAATAATCATTTCAATTAGTGAACAGCCCACATAAGTATTCTATAAATAACAATGGTCACGTGAATATTTACAAGCATTTTAACTAGAGACTTCCATGGTAGTCGGAGGCTATCGTTGAGGCGATTAAACAAATTAGTTGATGCTTATTTCATTTACACAAGTAAGATCCAAACTATGATATTTATTATGATTTGCTTACGATACCGAGGATTAATTTCATCCAAAACTCAGGCCGCCATCAATATTTTAAAAAGCATTTTTAGATAATCTTACGAGCTTATATTTATTGTTATCCATCTAAATTTGAATCAAAATCATTCTTGGGAATATA
>JAYJMB010069114.1:0-12015 GCA_036873735.1 Pouteria campechiana
TAGCTTCAGAACTATTGAGATAAGTCTTCAAAAACTCTGACATTGTCTTATTATTAGTTACCATTAGATCTACCTTTTATCAGAGTTTTTAAAGCATCTCTTCAAAATTTCTGAATTAAGTCTAGGTTTCAAACACGGTCAATGATCATATTTTGGCTTCTGAATATCTTCTGAAGGTTGAATTTAGTCTCTGATACTCTTCTTGATTCTTGGCCTTTTTGAATTTACCTTTGACAGCCTTTTGTATTACTTCTAAAAATCTTTTGATAATGTTCTAAGTTAAGAAATTTCTTTTCAGCTTATTCTGTATCACTATTATCAATCTTCTGAGACTTGGAAGCATTTTTGAAGTTCTTCTAATATACTTCTGATTGCAAAGTTGACATTTTGTATTACTTTTGATAAGGTTTTGAGTGCAGATATTTCTTCTGAACTTATTGTGTACCATGATTATTTAACTTTTGAAGCATCTCTAAGTCTTGGAAATATTTTTGAAGTTCTTCTAAAGAACTTTTGAGTATAGAAGTGTTCTCAGAAGTAGATCATTTTACTTTTGAAGTATTTCTGGACACAAAGAAATTCTTTCAAATTACCTCTAAAGTGTGAGACTACTTTGGAGTTAATTCTTAGGATTATGCTTTTTCTCTGAAAAATGTTCTGACTTGTTTTTGAAGAGGTTTTGAAGTAGTTCCAAATACTTCTGAATTTCTAAGCTTCATGCCTTGTCTTTGAAAGGATTCTGGTTTGTCTCTAAAGTACTTCTGAATATTTCTAAATTGACTCTGAATGATTTTTACTTGAGCATTCTTTTTAAATTATCTTCTTTTGAAGGTTTAATGTGATAAGCTTACAATTAACATTATTTATTGCTTATAGTTTCTCTCCTTAATATGTTTTGATATATAAATGTTGCATCACTTAGAAAGTAACCTGTTAGTACCTTAATTCTTCACTCATTTGTTTTTTCATTATCAAAACTTAATTATTTAATTACCTTCATCATCCAAATTAAGTTTATTAGAAGGGTTAGACTTAACACAACACATTCCAGTCACCACCATTCCAGCTCCAACTTCTACTATACATACACTTCTTCTACACCCCATGTCACAACAACTTTGACTTTTCCTTTGCTTGATGTTACCACCTTGCAGGCTTTACTTGCAACTAGTCTGGGATCTCTCAAAGATGACCTATAGACATACATAAGGGAGTAAATCCAGGTATCCCCCTTTGTTGATCAATCAGACTCCACTACCAAGAAGAACAAGCCATCTCCTCCAAAATGAACTTGCCTTGAATTGAATCACTACTTATATTCACACCTTATGACTTTTCATTCCTATTTTGTATCTTGATTATTTCTAATTTTTGTCCATTTTCTACATTTATGCATTTCTACATTCCCTTCTTTTTGCTTCCGGCAAAAAGGGGAAGAGAAACATAAGCACTTTGATAGGGGGAGGAATGTTTATTTTAAGTTCGTCCATATTTGGTTTTGTCATCATCGAAAAGGGGGAGAATTGTTTGACTCCTATTTCTTATTTTAATGACAAACAATCAAGAATAAAATGATATGATAAGAATGAACAAACATGGATGAAATGATATAATGTGTTTTTATGTGGATTTTATGACAAACTAACAATTGCAATGGATCGATGTAAATGTGTGCATGAGTTGATGTGGAATGCATGGATATAGGTTGATTCAATATGATGGAATAGATGTAAACAAGTTTTAACAAGTTTTAAAAATAGGTTAAGGAAGGAAGACGTTAGATGGAGAAATTTGTCAATGTTTTGTGGATGTAACCTCGACAGATTTGAAGTCAACAACACACACGGCAAAGTTGAACCTCGACAGATGCAAATCAAGTGAAGTTTGAACTTAGACAAAACCTCAATGAATTAGTAGTCAGGGAGGAATCTAGCAAAGTTAAACTTTAATGGATTTCTTTGTGAAGAAAAACATCAACAGTTTTGCGACCATTGCTAGCAATTATGAAGAAAAGAAGTGCGAGAGAGAGTGAGATTTTGGTGTGTGATTAAGAGAGAATCAAGAAGTCAAGATCGTGAAAAAATTCTAACCACTATTTTGCAGGTGAATGAAGTCGAATGGAGGACTCTAAAGTACAATGAAGAGTTGAACCAAACCTCTTTACTAGGCTTGATTTTGATGATGAACATATTTAACCAACCAAGTTTTGAGGATGAGAAAAAGCACATGAGTGAAAATTTAAGCTATTGATCAATATTTCCTAAATGTACAGTAATGAAAAATGTATCAGGGAAATAGCATAGGTGTATAACGCATACAAGACTACATTAGAGACAAGATCCACTAGCTTATGAGGAAGAAAACATAGATGCTCAAATGAGAAAGAATGACATTTAAACTTTGAATAACAGTGTGTGAAACAGCTGCCAAACATAGCTCAAAGTACTGCTAAAGTAATTCAAACTTGTGCCCAAAGTCGGACAAGAATCAAGGCTTTAAAATAAAGAAAACAATCTATGTTCCGCACTTAAGCAAAGAGATGGACATTGAAGAAGTAAGTTTGGACACTGCAAAATTAAATTCAAACATTGTTGAAGATTGAAGAGAGAAACCAAGTGTGTCTAGAAGTCCAAGTCCAAAAATCTCATGTGCTAAATCTCAGACATACTAATTGCTAAAGACGCAAGTCCAAAATTATTAACTCTAGACATAGCCAACTTAGTTTAGGACATAGACAAAAAGAATTCATGCAAACCAGAACAATTAGCGCTAGTCCAAGTCTAAAAAGTTAACTTTGGACATGGCCATTCATTTTTGGACATAGGTGAATGAAGTCTATCACAAGATAAACGCCATTCCAAGTCTAAAAACTTAACTTCGGACATGGCCATTCATTTTTGGACATGGCAAATCATTTTCAGACATAGGTGAATGAAGTCTGTCGCAAGTTGAACGCAAGTCCAAGTTTGAAATATTAACTTTAGACGTGGCTATTCTATTTTAGACATGATGATTCACTTTTGAATATGAATACTGTAAGCTAAATAGTTCAAATGAAGTCCAAAATATTAACTCTGGACATAGAAACAAATCTCAGACATGGCTTAATAGATTTCAGACATAAAAACCTACGAGAGAGCTCTAGTGAACAAAAAATCTTATCAATTCGCTTGCATTAAATGAACGTCATCTTCTCCAATAGGTAGAATTTCAATCCAATTATAAAAGGAGTAAAGAGAGGCCGTTCCAAATGAGATAGTAAGTAAGAAAAGCTTTCAAAGAGAAAAAAGGAGCATATACTCTTAGACATTAAAGTTTTCTTCCAAACTCCACTAAGCCAAAACGTCATCTGCAATCAAAGATCATTATCTGCAATAATATAAGGGAGAATGAAACTCTATATTTATTTTTATACATTATTTCTGCTACATTCAATTGTGTACAAACTTAGACTATCTAAGAGGCATTCTCTTTTTATGTCTTTTATTGTTTGAGATAACAAACAAGGGGCTTTCTTATCTTACATAAGTTTGTTGGAAAGTTTTGAAAACCAACCCGTGTATAAGTTTATTGGTGAGCTTTAAAAACCAACTAGTATAAGAGTTTGTTGGTAAGCTCGAGAAAACCAATAGGTGATTAGTGGAACCTGAATACAGTGAGTTAGGCTAACTCAAAGATAGTAGGTACCATGTAGTGGGCCAAACCTCAATAAAATATTTGTGTGCTTTGTGTTGCATGATTCATTTCTTAGTTATTATAGCACTTTGATTTTATATTGGTCAAAATTTAAAACCTCAATTCACCCCTCCCCCTTTTTTGAGCTACTTTAGGTTAGGACCAACAATCGATATTAGAGTGGGCTTCAATAGTTAATCTTGATTACCAATTATTTTGTCTGCTTGAAGTGATCCCTATGGCCAACACTACCCACAACACCACATTTGAAGGACAATCAACCACCATACCATCATTTTTTTATGGCACAAACTATGGGTACTGGAAGATGCATATGCAAAACTTTTTGATAGCCACTAACTATAAGTTGTCACAAATCATTAAAGATGGCAATACTATCACAAACATAGAAGCAAATATACTATTGAAGATATTATATTAGTAGAGAGAGAGATGCTAAAGCTAAAAATAGCCTCTACTATGCATTATCACCTTTTGAGTTTTAAACAATTTCTGCATGTAGCTCAACAAAAGAGATTTGGGACAAGCTGAAGTTGCACATGAGGGTACTAATTAGGTCAAATAGACCAAAATTAATATACTTGTATAGGAATATGAAGCCTTCCACATGCAGGACAATGAAACAATATTAGAAATATTTGAAAGATTTCAAAAGATCAGCAACGAGTTGAGTGTCATGGAGAAAATATCAAGAACCCAAAATGGTGAAGAATATCTTGAGATCTTTGCCAAGATTGTGGATGGCAAAGGTCATAGCTATCCAGGAGGCAAGAGAACTAGATAAGATGAAAGTTGAAGAGCTTATAGGTTCACTCATGACCCATGAAGTTCTAATGAATCAAAAAGCTCCAGAAGAACCAAAAGGAAAGAAATCAATAACATTGAGAGCTAAATCAGAAGATGATTCACAAAGTGAAGAATCAAAAAGTGGAGCTAAAAATGATGATGACATGGCTATGTTGAGTAGAAGGTTTAGAACCATGTTCGAAAGGAAAATTGGAAACAATTTTAGAAATTTTAGATTCAAAGACAAAAGAAAAGATATCCCCACCTGCTAAAACTATGGCAAACCTAGCCACGTGAGTTATGATTGTCAAGAGCCTAACAAGAGGTAAGGGGAGCAACAAAATAAAAAGACACAATTTATATCATAAAAAGAAAAATAAACAACAAAGGCTTCAACAGAAAGAAGAAAGCACTTGCAGCATGTGAAATGATTGAAAATTGTTGGTCCCAATCTACTGTAGCTCAAGAGGTGGGTTGAATTGAGCTTTTAAAATTTTGGCTAGTTATAAAATCTAAGTGTTGAAAATAAAGATAAATTAGTCACACAACACAAAATACATAAATATTTTCATAGTGGTTCGATGCAACACAGTACCTACTCCACTCTCTGAGTCAGCCCCTTTTGCTACATTCAGGTTCCACTAAACACTTGTTGGTTTTACAAGCTCACCAACAACTTACACACGTTAGTTTTCAAAGTTCACCAACAAACTTATACAAGTTGGTTTTCAAAACTCACTAACAAACTTATAAAAGTTGGTTTCCAAAGTTCACCAACAAACTTATACACGTTGGTTTTCAAAGCTCACCAACAAACTTATACAAGTTGGTTTTCAAAGCTTATGAACAAACTTATACATGTTGGTTTTCAAAGCTCACCAACAAACTTATATATAAATCTACAAGCCTCTTGCTATCCCAATCAATAAAAGACGTACAGTAAGAAATGCCTCTTACACATGCTGATTTTGTATACTACTAAATGCAACATAAATAAATTTATAACAATAAATGCAAAGAATTTCAGACTTCCTTAAGTTGCTACAGAGGATAATCTTTGAATGCAAATAGCTTTTGTGGGCTATGTAGTTGGAAAAAAACTTGATGTCTAGGAGTAAATGCTCTTATTTGCTTCTCTTACTTCTCTAAAGTTATCTAACTTCTGTAACTACTTGGAACAGTCTTTTTTTACTCCTTTTATTGCTTCATTCAAATTCTACCCTTTGGAGTGACGTTCATTTAATGCAAGCGAATTGACAAAAAATTTTGTTCTTTGGGGATCTCTTATGGATTTTCAAGTCTGGAATCTATTAACCCATGTTTGAGTTTGGTTTCCATGTCCAGAATTAAGTTTTTGGAGTTTCTTTAGCCATTCAACTTGAAACAGATTATGCTTGGCCATGTTTGAAAGTGAACTGGCATGTTTGGGTTTTGAATAGTCATGTCTGAAGCTAATATTTCAAACTTGGACCTGGTGCTTAGCTTGCAATAGACTTCATTCTTCTATGTCAAAAAATAAATCGCCATGTCCAGAATTGAATGGCCATGTCCAAAGTTAATTTTAGACTTAGATGAACCATTCAGCTTGCGAACACCATATTTAGTTATGTTTGAGAATGAATCACCATGTTCAAAAATAATCTTCATATCTGAAGTTAAGATTTTGGACTTGGGCTAGCGCTAATTGCTCTTAGTCGCATAGCTAGATTTTGACTATGTCCAGAATTGAGTTAGCTATGTTTGACTTTAAGATTACGAACTTGCGCCTTCAGTTGTGGCTATGTCCAGAATTGAATTGATTATGTCTAACTTTATGATTTCGTACTTGTGTTTTCTAGACAAACTTGGTTTCTTTCTTCAGGCTTTAACAGTGTCCAAGTCTGGATTCTATGTCCAACTTTGGGCACAAGTCTGAATTACTTGAACAGTGTTTTGAGGCATGTTTGGAAGTTATTTCACACACTGTTCTTCAAAGTTTCATTTTCATTCTTTCTCATTTGAGCATTTATGTTTTCTTCCTTATAAGCTAGTGGATCTTGTCTTTGATATAATCTTGTATGTGTTGTCCAGTTATGTTATTTTCTTGATACATTTTTTGTTACTGCACACTTGAGAAATATTGATTAGTAGCTTAAACTTTCACTAATGTATATTTTCTCATCATCAAAATTTGGGTGGTTAAGTATGTTCATCATCAAAATCAAGCCTAGTAAAGAGGTTTGGTTCAACAATCTCCCCTTTTTTAAGATGAAAAACATCTAAGTGAATTAGCTTTTAAGTAGGTAAAACAGAAATATATCATACATAGCATAGCTCTACTTGACTTAGTGCATCCTCCCCCTAAATGGGTGTACTAGGTTTTAATCATACATACATACCTATATAATAATTTTTTTGAATATATATAATATCTCTCCCATAATATGAAACAATACAACTTATTCTTCTCCTACAAATATCTTTCCCAACATATATAATCATGTAATCATACAAATATCTCTCCCCCTTTTGTCATTATAAAAAAGGTACATGGGGAAACATCCAAGATAGATGGTTCATGATAGTGAAGTACTCATAAAAAAAATTATTTCATTTTATTTTGGTACAAACAGAGTTACACTCAAATATATTTTAGTACAAACATAGTGCTAATCTAATATTGAAAGGGGTGTAGCAAGGATGGAATGGATGAAAGAAAAGTTGGGATCGGAGAGACTGAGGTAAGGCCAACTATAATCCATTAAAAAGTTTAGAATCATGCATAGGCATGCCTATAGAGCTTTTGGAAGGTTACATCGAAGGAGCTGAAGTTTTGGACAGGGGAGAAGGGGGTTGCTCCTAGTGCTACTTCTCCCTCCTAGTCCTCAGCCATAGTAGATAGTAACCTGAAAAGTTTAGCCTTTGGACTCTTATGAAGATTGTTCTTGCAATCTCCAAAGAACATGATATTTCTTGTTGATCTTCATTCAAGCTCTTATCTTCTTCTTTAGAAACATCATGAAATCTAGTGAATTCAATAGATGAACTATCTCTAATCCAACACATCTTAACCACTACTCTGTCCACTTTACTTACCTTCAATAAATTCTCTTCTATACATCTCAATTTCTCTATCTCTACTTATGATCTCTATCACACATACTAAGTTCTCTCTAGTTCTCACTTTTGTGTTGGTAGTAATGAGATGAGGATGAGTTAAATAGACATTGCTCCTAAATATAAGTCGGTTGAAAAAAGGGTTTCCATGAGGTTCTAGCATATTCTCAAAGAAATTTGTAATAAATATTTGCTAAAGTTGGCCAAGGGATAAGCATTCCAATGAGGAATGTCTTAATTCCTGTGATAAAATGAGATTTAGTTGCAGAAATGGAAGTCTAAGTATTTTAAGAAGATAATCAATAGGACTTAAAATTTTGGACATAGAAATAATGTGGCAAAGCCCAGAATCATAGTTTCAGACATGGAGGATTGTGTCTGAAAAGCAAGATTGTGCAAAGTCCATTTGTGATTTTGAACATGAAAGTTATCCTAAAAATCTATCTAAAATGTTGTAACTAACACAACATACACATATATGGCATTCAATAATTAAGGTAATCATTTTGATCATATGAATGTAAGCATAAAGTAATGATCAAGATATTTTCATTATGCAAATGGATCTATCACTCTTAATTCTCTCCTAATCATACAAAATCTGTCCTTTGGGAGTGGTTTAGTCAAAATTTCTACTAGTTATTTTTCAGTTGGCATGAATTTTAAACAAACATTATGATTCTGGACATGATCTCTAATGAAATGATGCTTAATTTCTATATACTTAAGTCTATAAAGCATAATAAGATTCTTAGCATTCCAAACTTTCTTCCATCTTCAAGATTAAATTTCTTCAGCAATTCTTTTATGTATTTGGTTTGGTGGATGAAAATTTTTTCTTTTGTCTACTTTAATTGCAGTCTCAAAAAGAAGTTCAATTTTTTCATTAAACTCATTTCTAATTCTCCTTGCATTAACTTAGAAAACTCTTGACAAAGATTTTCATTAGTAGCTCCAAATACAATATCATCAACATATATTTGCATAATGAGAATATCATTTATAGCATACTTAATAAAGATTGTTGTGTCTACTTTACCCCTTGAGATTTCTTTCTCAATGAAAATATACTTAGCCTTTCATACCATGCCCTAGGAGCTTGCTTCAATCCATAGATGGCTTTCTTGAGTTTGAAGATGTATTTGGGATCGTGAAGATCTTCAAACCCAAGGGTAGTTCCACATAAACTTCTTCAATAATAAAATTATTTAAAAATGCAGATTTGACATCCATCTGGTATAGTTTAAAATTCATGAAGGATACAAATGCCAATAGCATTCTTATGGCTTCTATCCTAGCAATAGGGGCATGTGACTTATCAAAATCAATCCTTTATTCTTAACAATACCCCTTTGCTACCAATCTTTCCTTTTTCCTCAACTAATGTAGATTTATCAAGTTTGTTCTTGAAGACTCATTTGGTTCCTATAACAAATTGGTGATTTGGTCTTGGAACTAAAGTCTACACATCATTTCTTTTAAATTTCCAATTCTTCTTGCATAGTTAAAATCTATTTCTCATCTTCTAACGCATTGTCTATGCACGTTGTCTCTCTTTGAGCAATGAAGGCAAAATTATCACATATTTGATAATAAGATTATCTAGTCCTAACTCTATCATAAATATCACTAATTACTTGATTATGCATGAATCTCCAACCACAAGGAAGAGAAGAATTACCTTCCTCATTTACCTCACTTGTGGATGATTCAAGTTGCTTGTCCACTCCATCCCTTTCTATTTTGATCTGTGGAGTTTGTTTATCTTGACTTAGCTAGTTTATCATCTCCACGCTCGCTCTTAGTTGATCTGCTTCATCATCAAAATTCTTTGATCTTTTCAAGTAGTTAGTAGATTCATCGAACTTAATGTGAACTAACTCTTCTACAGTTCTACAACTCAAATCATAGATTCTAAAGGCTTTGTTAACAATGGAATAGCCAAGAAACATCACTTCATCAGATATGCTATCAAACTTTCCAAGGTTTTCCTTTTCATTGTTAAGAATAAAATATTTATAGCTAAAAGTATGAAAAAATTATATGTTAAGCTGCTTGTCATAATACTACCGTTCACTGGAAATTATACCACAAGTGTACGATGTTAAGTTTTGTAATATATATAAGTGAGAGAGTGTCGTATCCATAGGAATTATGTATTTTAATTAATCACTAGCTATTGTTATGAATAATCTTAACTTTATTTGGAAAATCAAATAATAGGAATTTGAATAAGAAATAGAAGTAAATGGACTTTGGTGGGAAGAAATCAAGATAAAGAAGCTCTAGATGATCGATTTCACTTATGCTTCAATTATGATGCTCTCAACTCATTATACATTGATTGCTCTATTGGTTTATAAATCAAGATTCCTAATTCACTCTACTCCCTCTCCTAAGTGCGTAGCTAAGTATCTATTCTCAATATTCCAATTTTGATATCCAAATAAAAATCAAAAGGTAAAGAATGCATTCTGTGATTCTTTTGAATGATTTCACAACACCTAAATGTTCTCCCGAGTCATCTAGAGTCTCATGTTATGATGCCTAGATCCTATTCAGGATTACCTCTCCCAAGTGTCAGATCCCAAATATAAATTCATTCAATAAATGGTCAATAAATTGAAAGTATTAAGAATAAATCATCATAAATAAACCAATAAGAATTCTTAGCAATATAACTAATCAATCATCCCATAATATCCACATAAGAAACATCTTCCCTCTAGAAGGAGTTTAGCTACTCATAATGATCATAAAAATAATTCCAAGCATTCTAATCATGATTCAAATATTAAAGGAAGAACAAGAAAGAAAGATAAAACTCTAAGTTGATGATCTTCTTCTAGCTTTGCACCATCTTGAAGTCCTTCTCTCTTTCATTTCCCTCTTTTTTTTTCTCCCAACGCCTCTCAAAATCTCAAAAACACGCATCCAAAAGTTTTCCCAAAAGCCCCCTAAAAAGCTAATAAAAACCCTAACAAAGACTCTAAAAAAAAACTCCTCTTTTGCCCTAAGAAAACCAATCTTTTATATTAACATTGGTATGCATAGCACTGTAGCAGGCGTGGGTGCCAGGGTAATGGTTTTGGGCACTGGGTCGCCCAAGTTGCTACTTGCAATGGTGGCTTTTGTGTGATGTGGTGCCAAGGTTCTGGATTTGGGCATTGGGGCGCCCAAGTTACAGCCCACTTGTCGTTGCTTTTTGCTTGTTCCACTTGATCCTGTCTTCAATTTTCAAATGTACTTTCCTTTTCTTCAATTTTGTTCCATTGCTTCCCACTTTCCATTGAACCTAGAAAAATACATAAAATCACATGAGTAGCAAATGAAATTCTCAAGACTTCACAAATAACCAAGCTTGATCAATATGAGATATATGTGAATAAAATCAATATAGCTTAGAAGAAAACATTGAATTTTCATTTATGTCTAGAATTTTAACCTAAACATCATCTTATCTACCTTTGACTCCATGCATGTGCAAAAAGTTATAGCCATTCCAATTCAAATCACTTCTTACTCAGATAAATTTATCCAACCAAGTAATACATGTTTAATTCCAACTCCATACACTCATTTCACAAATTAAGAGAGACTACACTAGATATGCACATGATGTTTCACTTTCTTTACTTCCATCTTTAATCTTCTTGTTTACTTTTTGTGGGTTGTATTACTGTTACATGCCTTAAACTTATCTTCTTTTGAGTTCTTTGGATTGTGATCCTCCCAAATTATGAGTTGTATTACTAGCACACCTCCAAACTTATTTTCTTTTTTTTTTGTTCATGGAGATGTGATCACCCCAAATACATAATGAGTTATTATTTATTCTTTTCTTTTATGTCATCTAATGTTTGTCTCAAATATTAATTGGAATGAGTTCTAGAGTTTGAACTGAGCTATGCATACTTAGTCACCTAAATTGTTGCTAAGCACTCAATGAATTCAAAAAGAAATGGCTATGTGATCAAATATGTAAGGAAACTAAAGTAAATTAGCTAATATTCAGGTTAAGCACACAGATAATAATGACATGTGATGCCTAGGATTTTAGGGGTATAATTTTTTTTGTAAAAAGAGCATTTTTGGAAATGATGAGAGCATGTAAGAGGGGGGAACTTGTGTTGATTTGTATACATATATGAGTTGTGTGAGAACTAATTGAAATTAAGAGAAATTTATAAGCAAAGGGTTTAAGGGTGAGTAATTAGCACTATCCTTGTATAACTGGACATTATTGGTAGGTAATTCAAGGGATCATGATGCATCTTAATGTTAAAATTTTAGGGAGAAAGCATGATAGAAGATAGGAAGAAGAATAAGAAGTAACAGGGGTGAAAAACCAAGAAATGGTAGGCAATTAGTTGAGCACCATAGTCCCCAAATGGAAGTTGCGGTGCCCAACGTGAGTGAATAGAGGGGAGGGCATCT
>JAYJMB010069114.1:12115-24496 GCA_036873735.1 Pouteria campechiana
AGGCAATTAGTTGAGCACCATAGTCCCCAAATGGAAGTTGCGGTGCCCAACGTGAGTGAATAGAGGGGAGGGCATCTAGATAGTTGGGCTTCACGGTGCCAGTGTACGAGCAACATCGACTTAAACTTTTTAAGTATTTCATGCCCAATTTTTATCTCATTCATTCTTCTTTTCTTCCTTTCCATTTCCTATTCAAAAAATGCATAGTTTCTTGATAAGTTTTCACCTGAAATTGAGGGGAAATCACTTGTTTATTAGCATAATCCATTAACCTACCTACTCCAAACCCTAGTTCCATCATTGGATGGTGGAAGAAGAAAGGGAAGTTGGGTTTTTCCTACAATTGAAGGAGAGTACTTGAGGAATTAAGGAGAAAAGTTCGTTGTGGGGTGGAAATGAATGGGCAACCACACTGGTAAGTATTTTCCTTGAGTTAATTCCCAATTTATACAATTTTAGGGTGCGTCCTGCAACCCTAGAAGAAGTTAGGGTTTGAAAATTTTAGGGAATAGTTGGGGGTTTCATGTGAAATTGATTTTTAAGTTTAATTGTCATGTTCATGTTGGAATTTAATAGTAAGAAACTTGTGCAGATGACTATCCCTGGGTTGGACAATCATGTGTTAACCTTATTGTAGTATATGTTGTACATGAGCTAGATTAGAAAGAAGAATTTATGGAATTATGAATGCTAGCCTAGTTAATAAGATTAATTGTGATATTTTTCATGTCTAATGATGCTAATATGATGTTGGAAGTAAATTCTAGTTATTACAACTTACTAGAAATGAAGAATGTGAATGATATCGATTAGGTGCTTGATGAAATGGCATCAAGGGAAACAATATGTAATTGGATGAATTTCCCAAAGAATAAATTGTCCCTTAAATAAGTATTACACATAATATTATATTTCACCTAGGTAGGGCGTTGGAGGTGTAATGAGCTAGTGATGCATGCCAAAGAATTATGAGATTGACTTAGATTTTCCTTAAACACAAATGAATTCCTATTGAAATGCGTGTGCCATTTGTATAGGGTTTATTTCATCTTAAGTTGAAATCCAACTACAAAGTTGAGAATCAAAGAGTGAGTATAGCAAGGGAAGTGTGAGTAACCTTGCAGAGGTAATTAGGTTGTCATTTTATCATGTTTGAATATGATCTATGTGTAGGGATAATTCATATTCCATGGTTTTCTAGGCACCATGTTTGAATGTGTTATATTTTGATTTAAATTGATGAAACCTTGTACTTCATCTAATGGAATCATGGCGACAACTTTAGACTCATGAGTTGTTATTTAATTGCTTGGTTTGATTAGCTATGATATGCTCTAGCGTAGGGATATGAATTGCTTATATGTTACATTGAAAACTGAATAGATTCTACAATTCTTTTTTACTATGAATCTTGAGCCTGTCAAAGGCATCTTGGATGACCTACCCGTGTATTGTTTTGGGAAAAGCATAATGATAAATTTTGGTTAAAATGGAAATCTGCATTAACTAATGGTAGTCTAATTCTATATATCCTAGTGCTATAAGTAAATTGAATTTTGTTGAATATGTTAGAATTGATTAACTAAGTATTGCATTATATAACATTTGATTATGAGGCATGATGATAGAATTAAATCATATAAAGAATAAGAAGATAATAAGCCATGTTAGTTGTATTGTTGTGACATGATGTTGCATAATAATGTATGGCTAATACAAGTGTCTCATATTTATCTTAGTGCATGAATGTATTGTTTATATGGTGTATAGAGGAGACCAACATGTTAGACCCAAGATAGTGTCGGGATGGCACAAAGATGATTTGTCCATAATAGTGTCTGAGGACATAGACATAGTATGACTATGACAGTGCCTGGATGAGAGACCCTGAAATTTCTAAAATGGGAAGAACTGGTTTATAGTGTGTAAATGAAATCCATATGTATGATTTACAATATAAATGGAAAAAATATGAAGAGTGTGATAAAGGGAATTGACTAATATGAAATACAGGTAGAAATTTCAGTGTTAGAGGAAGTCAGCATGCAACATTTATGGGCCGCATGTGTTTTTGTGGATTTGCACTGCTAGAGTATTGTGGGGGGTGGAGCTTAAAATACTCCACCAGCCCCATTTCTCAACTCAAAACGCCTCTAGCTCTCCACTTTCTTCCCTAAGTTTAGAAAATTCTTATTTCATATGGAAATTGATGGATTAAGTTAGGGAAATCAATGATAAATAGCTTAGTAAAACTCCAGTATCAAGCAAACATCAAATTTAGTAGATTAAGAGTGTGGGAATTGAAGAACAGATTGGGGTTTCATCTTGCAACCAGATTTGGTTGAATTTAGTTGGAGTAAACTAAGTGCTAAGCCATTTCCATCATCCATTAAGAGTTTTAGTGGCTTGAATTTCTAAATTCTAGATTTTAAAGTAATTTTTCAGAAATTAGAAGTTATGGTTTATGGGAAGACAATAATTTAGTATTGAAATAGATGTTTTGAATGTGGATTTTGGTAGGGATTCAGTTCAAATACATTAATATGTCCTTTGAAATAGAAATCCCAACTTATAAACAATGAGCATATGAAATTTTAGAAACTATACTATAGATGTTTGATGAAATGGTGATAAGAGTAGTATAGCATGATTAACTTTGGTTAACAATTCCATGATTACATCTTGATTGAGTTCTAGCAAAGTAATTAGCAAAACCCTAATCGGGGTTATGTTAGAAACTTAGAATGGAATCTGAAGTGGTTAAGTAAACAGAAAATGCAAATGAATGATCGTGAGAGCTATGTTTTAATGTAGGATGTCTAACTTGTGAAGCAAATATTGCAAATACAAAATTTACATCTAAAGAAAAGGGTGGAGATTACATATAAGGAAAATAGGTTTATTTGCTTAATTATTTTCACAAAAATTGAGATCCTTTATTGAATTATTCAATTGTATTATGAGTTCATTATTGGGATAAAAGTTGTATATCATACTTTAGTTATGTGCCAATTAAGTAAAGTGTGCAGTAAGAAGTTTGGAAGAAGAGAATTAAGTAAGGTTGGAAGGAAGGAATGCACTTGGGAAGTAAGTTAGTATATGTGAAGTATTATAAACTTCATTGAAAGTTCCAAATTCATTATGTGATGATTAATGAAATAGTATTGTTCATTAAAGTATTTTGATGGATAGGTGGAATTAGCAAATGAGAATCAAGGTGAAACATAGTGTAATAAGAGGAAATTAAAGTGGTTAAATAAGAAACATTGGCAATGAGGAAATAGGACAAGTTTTGTTGAGAAAAAGGTGGGCAGTAGGAACATTGTCTAGTGTCATGACATAGGGTTTCAGTGTCACGACATTGAGCCCATGGCCGCTTCTGTGTCGCAACATAGCTTGTTCTTCATGGTTCCATGCATGTAGCTTCTTCTTCATGGTTCCATGCATGTTCTTCAGTGTTGCAACATAGGGTTACTGTGTTGAGACATTGCATCCGTTGCCACTTCTGTGTCACAACATAGCTTTTCTATATCGCAACACCACTTGTTCTTCATGGTTTTGTACATGTTCTTCAGTGTTACGACATAGGGTTTCTGTGTTGCGACATTGAATCCCCTACCACTTTAATGTCGCAACATGGTTCCCCTATGTCGTGACACTAACTGCCCTTATGCCTTTTAGCCTTCTTTTTGCATAAGTCCTTGTATCTCTTCTTATTTGGCCCTGATTGTCTCATTTTCTTTATTCCTTTGCTCTCCTTTGCTTGCAAACACAATTAATAAAATGTATGTATTTGAAAGTGATGTTTTAACTAAGTATGTAATTAAGTTTGGTTACTTGGTTGTGAATTGAAGATTTATTTAGATAAATGTGATGATGTGATAAACTATGAATGTTATAAGAGTTATAGTATTGGGTTTGATAATTGAATAAAATTAATATAATCTGAGTATGAAATTCACATTTGCCCATGCATGAATTATGGTACATTAGGTTTGGACACCTATCGGGATGGTTATTTGATTTTTGGGATCCCGACCTTGTTAGGGCTTTGTTATGGATACTGGCTCATTTGGTGAAGAGGTCTAATCAACCTATTATTTTGAGACTCCTCTGATTACTTAGTAGGTGTAAATGGGAAACCTATGACCTCTAAGTTGTAGTGAGGTTGAGATATTTTAAGTCTCATAACATTCATAGCCTGGGTGATGGGAAAAACTCGAGTACACTGAAGTTGTTAGAAAGATGAATCTATTTGAGTGTGATATTGCGCATTTGGTTTGATTGATGACCTCCTGAATATCACGATGGTTATTTCTGGGCAAATTACCTTGAATGACTAGAAATGAAAGGATTATATTAAAAAGAAAGTGAGTTTCATTGTGAATAGATACAATCAGATATAGTAGACATCGTAATAGATTTTTAAGGAGGAATTTTGTTATTAATCGTATTTAATCAATAATGGTATAGTTCAGTATAGTTTGGTTTTGAGCATATGAATCTTATTACATTTTATGATTTAATTATTGATTTCATTTATGCCTGCTTACTGAGTTACTCAAACTCACTGTATTTTATTATGTTATAGGTGCCAGGCCAGAAGACAGAGCCTACCGAGGGGTTGGAGCTCAGGAGATGGAAAAACCATGAAAATTAGAGTTTCTATCTTTTTGAAATATTTGGAATGTATCTAAATTGTGATTTATTTAATATCATATTAGTGTAAATAATGTAAATTTAATTGTGGGAGCATTTTTAGCTACATCTTATTATTTAATTAGATGCGAGAATGATTTTCATATACTTTACCTTTATAATGCAACTATAATTCTGGACATCTGTGGGTGTTTGTAAATGGATATAGGTAAAAGTGGGTAAGTTCAGGGGAGACTCTGGCCGAGAGTCCTCCTATACCTGCCTGAGTAATGCCTTGGAAAGCAGGGCATTATAGAGTGGTATCAGAGCATATAAGTCTGATACATAGAAGAATAGTTGAGATAAGTTCCAGAACTGTAATGGAAAGAGTGTTGGAAGTCAGTGATAGAATGACATGCATAGTATTAGTTTCAAAGGGGGAATTTTTATACTGATAAGTCAAATTGATATCTTGACATTATGATGTTATATGATCCGATACTCTTCCTTATATAGTCATGGCTCCAAGGAAGAGAGTGGACAAAGGTAAAGCCCTCATGATAGAAGAGGAGTCGCCAAGAAGACCTAACCAGACTCGAAGGATGGGGGTTATTATTAGGGAAACTCAAGTAAAAGCCTCCAGGGTAGATGAAATGCTATGGTTGACCCAAAATGAAATCAAAGGAGGGGTAGTTGAACCTGATGATGGCCAAGGGGCAGAACCTGCCAAAGCAGATAGGTTAGGCACTGCAATCATTGATGTTGATGCAGTTCCACCTATGTCATCTCCACCAATGACTCAGGAATTTGACACTATGATGGCTATGATAGCAGGTATTGCCCAAACATTATAAGAAATAGTCCAAACCTAAAGGAAGCAGGCAGAGGAGCCTCAATCAATGGCAAGGTCGCAGGCAGCCATCTCAAAGATAGCCAATAATAGGCTTAGATATGAAAGCTTTCCAAAGTATAAAATCTCCAACTTTCAAGGGACAAAGGGATTATCGTGTGGTAAATGAATGGTTAGCTAGTATGGAAAAAGCATTTGCATATGTGAAATGTCTAGAAGAACATAAAGTATTATATAGAATTTACCAGCTGGAGGGTGAGGCAGAATAGTGGTGGCACACTGAAAAATTGACAGTAGTTGGAAATGGTGTAAGGATGACTTGAATTGATTTCAGAGAGAGATTACTTCACAGATATGTGTTGGCTAGTGAAAAGGCTAGGTGAGCTACTAAATTTTTGACATTATTGCAAGGCAAGAGAACTGTAGAATAATATGATAGATTATTTAGGTCTTTGGCACGATTTGTGCCATGGGCCTAATGGATTTACTTAAAACAGCTCAGAAATTCCAAGAAGGTTTGCGATTAGATATCCAAGAGAAGTTGGCCCCACTCATGTTGATTCAATATGAGGATATCTTAGAGCATGCTCATCTAATGGAAAGAGAGGCAGAGGAACAGTCCAAATTTAGAGAGAGGAGATGCATGAGAGAAACTGAGCAGGGGCGATGAATTAGGCAAAAAATTGAGTAGAGTGGTAGTACATTATCTGAGAAAATTGTAATTATTGCAAGAAACCAGGATATTTAAAGTTTAACTGTCCAGTATTATTAAGAAAGTCGGGAGGAAGGCTGACTAGATCAACTCCAAGATGGATGAAAGAAATTAGTCAAGGGTCGAATCAGCCATGGGGTGTGGGACAGCGAAGACCACGCACTTGCTTTGCATGTGATGAGACTGGGCATATTAGATGGAATTGTCCTAATTAAGGGAGGAATGAAAGTGGAACTTCATGAGCTCCAGCTCAACCTGAGTGTGGTGGGAGCCAGATGTGAGGCAGAGGCAGAAGACCTATTACAGTTCTTGGGTGGCAGAATGAACAACGTAGACCTCAATTGTCTGTAGTGGTACAGGCAACCAATTCTTAGGAAGCCCAGACCATGGACCACATAATTGCTGGTAATCTTTTTGTATGAAATCAAATGGCATATGTTTTATTTGATCCAGGTGCCTCTCAATCTTTTATCTCTATTACATTTGTAAATAGAGTCGGGTTGTCTAAATGCCCGATGTATCTTGTAATAGAAGTATCCACTCCTTTGAAAGCAGTTAGTATTGCCATAGAGATATGTTATGAAATACCTATAGTGATTGAGAGTAGACAGTTTTATGCTGATTTAATTATCTTGAATATGGAATGTTTGGATATTATATTAGGTATGGATTGGCTAACCAAGTATGAAGCTACCCCTGATAAGGTAGAGATTACATTTAGAAGTTCACCTAAGGGTGAAGCCCTTAAGCTTGTATCAGCTATGAAGGCTCTTAGTCTATTGCGGAAAGGGTGTGAAGCGTTCTTAGTTTTGGCTATCAACACCCACTCCGAACATCGACTACTGGAGAATATACCAGTAGTATGAGATTTTCCAAATGTATTCCCTAGTGAATTATCTGGATTACCTCCTAATCAAAAAGTTAAATTTTGTATTGACCTCAAACCCAGAATAGAACCAATGTCTAAGGCCCCATACAGGATGACACTAATTGAATTGGTAGAATTAAAAGTGCAATTGCAGGACTTAATGGACAAGGGATTTATACATCCCAGCATATCGCCATGGGGCTCACCAGTGCTGTTTGTGAAGAAGAAAGATGGGAGTCTTCATTTGTGTATCGATTATTGGGAACTAAATAAAGTTACCATCAAGAACAAATATCCGTTGCCCAGAATAGATGATCTATTAGATCAGTTGCAAGGAGCCACAATGTTCTCCAAAATTGATCTACAGTTAAGGTATCATCAATTGAAGGTTAAGCCTTCAAATGTTTGAAAGACTGCATTCAAAACACAATATGGGCATTATGAATTTCTAATAATATCATTCAGATTAACAAATGCTCCCGCTGTCTTTATGGATTTAATGAATAGAGTATTTAAATCCTACTTGGATTAGTTTATAATTATTTTCATTGATGATATTTTGATCTATTCAAGAGACAGGGCGAATCATGAAGCACATTTAAGAATGGCTTTGCAGAGACTTAGAGAAGAAAAGCTTTATGCAAAATTAAAAAAGTGTGACTTCTAGATGAATAATGTAGCTTTTTTAGGTCATGTGATTTCAAGAGTGGCATTTCTATAGATCCTCATAAAAATAGAAGCTATAGTGAATTGGCCTATACCAAGCACCATGACTGAGGTTAGGAGTTTTCTGGGATTAGCCGGGTATTATCAAAGATTTGTTGAAGGGTTCTCCACAATAACTTTACCACTAACATAATTGACTCGGAAAGGAGTTTTATTTGTATGGAATGAGAAATGTGAAACTGCTTTTCAAGAATTAAAAAGACGGTTAGTGGAAGCACCAGTTCTTACAATTCCATCAAGTCAAGGTGGATTCATGATATACAGTGATGCATAAAAGAGAGGATTGGGTTGTGTTCTGATGCAAAATGGCAAAGTGATAGCTTATGCATCATGATAGTTGCAACCTCATGAGCATAATTATCGAACTCATGATTTGGAATTGGCGGCGGCGGTAGTGTTTGCTTTAAAAATATGGAGACACCACCTTTATGGGGAAAAATGTAATGTATACACAGATCATAAAAGTTTGAAATACATCTTTACTTAGAAAGAGTTGAACATGAGGCAGAGAAGATGGTTAGAACTGTTACAAGACTATGATTTGAGCATTCATTATCATCCTAGCAAAGCAAATGTTGTAGCTGATGCTTTGAGTAGGAAATATGGAAGCAGTTTAGCATGTATATTAATCCAAAAGAAAGAATTATTTGAAGAATTGAGAATTATGGATTTACAAGTGGAGATAAAAGGGGTAATAACCCAGTTATGTCAGTTACACATTCACCCTACTTTGATAGATGAGATTCGAATAGCTCAAGAAGAGTCATTAGAAGAAGAATTTCAGATATTAAAATTGTAAGTACAGCAAAATAAATTGCCAAACTTCTCTATTGGTGCAGACCATCTTATGAGATATAGAGATCGGATAGATCTTCCTAAGGGATCAACGGTGGTACAAAAGGTATTAGAGGAAGCACACTACTCCCTTTATACTATGCATCCTGGTGGCAATAAAATGTATCATGATTTAAAATGTTTATACTTGTGGAATGTGATGAAAAATGATATTGCTAAATATGTGGCTAAATGTCTAACATGCCAAAAAGTGAAAGTAGAGCATCAAAAACTAGGTGGTCTATTGCAATCTATTGAACTCTTTGAGTGGAAATGGACAGACATACCAATGAATTTTATCACTGGTCTACTAAAGACAGTTACTGGATTTGATATCATTTTGGTCATTGTAAACAGACTCACTAAAGCAACTCACTTTATAGCAGTTAAAACTACATTTACTACTAAGAAATATGCCTGGATTTATCAGAGGGAAATTGTAAGATTGCATGGTGTGTCCAAAGTGATTATTTCAGACAAAGGATCAGTATTTACTTCAAAATTCTAGAGAGCACTGTTCAAAGCTATGGGGACACACCTAGATTTCAGTAGCACTTATCACCCCCAAACAGATGGGTAGACAGAGCGAGTGAATGAATAGCTGGAAGACATGCTTAGAGCTTGTACTCTAGATTGGGTCAAAACTTGGAGCCAATACTTATCATTGATTGAATTTGCATACAATAATAGTTATAGATGGCTCCTTTTGAGGTAATATATGGGCATAAATGTAGATCTCTACTATATTGGACAGAGGTAGTACCAAGGGCAAATTGAGCCTAAGGTGCATCAGTCCCTATGAAATTTTGGATTAGATTGGTAAGGTAGCATATCATATTGCCTTACCACCACTATTAAGTGGAATCCATGATGTCTTCCATGTATCTTCACTTAGAAAGTATGAACCAGATTCATCTCATATCTTGGCACTAAAAGAAATCCAAATTAAAGAAAACCTACAATACATAGAGCAGCCAATTTGAATATTAGATACCAAGGAAAAATAGTTGAGGAACAAGGTCATTCGTCTAGTAAAAGTACAATGGGGACACCATTCAGAAAAGGAAGCAACTTGGGAACTAAAAGATGCAATGAGATCTACATACCCCCACTTGTTTGTATAAGTTTTAAGCATAAAACTTTTTGTAAGGGGTTAGAATGTGAGACCATCAAGTTTCTGAAATGGGAAGAACTGGCTTAAAGTGTGTAAATAAAATCCATATATATGATTTATAATATAAATGGAAAAATTATGAAGAGTGTGATAAAAGGAATTGAGTATTATGAAATATTGGCAAAAATTTCAGTGTTAGAGGAAGTCAGCATAGAGCATTTATGGGCTGCATGTGTTTCTGTGGATTTGCACCATCAGAGTATTATGGGGGGTTGAGCTTAAAATACTCCACCAGCCCCATTTCTCAGCTCAAAACGTCTCCAGCTCTCCCCTTTCTTCCCTAAGTTCAGAAAATTCTTGTTTCATATGGAAATTGATGGATTGAGTTGGGGAAATTGATGATAAACAGCTTAGCAACACTCCAGTACTAAGAAAACATCAAATTCAGTGGATTGAGATCATGGGAGTTGAAGAATAGATTGGGGTTTCATCTTGTAATCAGATTTGGTAGAATTCAGTTGGAGTAAACTAAGTGATAAGCCATTTCCATCATCCATTAAGAGTTCTAGTGGCTTGAATTTCTGAATTCTGGATTTTAAAGTAAGTTTTTAGAAATTAGAAGTTAGGGTTTAGGGGAAAACAATAATTTAGTATTGAAATAGATGTTTTGAATGTGAATTTTGGTAGGAATTCAGTTCAAATACATTAATATGTCATTTGAAATAGAAATCCCAACTTGTAAACAATAAGCATATGGAATTTCAGAAACTATGCTGGAGATGTTTGATGAAATGGTGCTAAGAGTAGTATAGCATGATTAACTTTGGTTAACAATTCCATGATTACATCTTAATTGAGTTATAGTAAAGTAATTTAAAAAAACCCTAACCAAGGTTATGTTAGAAAATTAGAAGTGAATCTGAAGTGGTTACCTTTGTAAACAAAAAATGGAAATAAATGATCAATGGAGCTATGTTTTAATATAGGATATTTGACTTGTGAAGCAAATATTGGAAATACAAAATTTACATCTAAAGAAAAGGGTGGAGATTACATATAAGGTAAGCGGGTTTATTTGCTTAATTGTTTTTACTGAAATTGAGATCCTTTATTTTATTATTCAATTGTATTATGAGTTCATTATTGGGATAAAAGTTGTATATCATACTTTAAATATGTGTCAATTAAGTAAAGTGTGTAGTAAGAAGTTTCGAAGAAGAGAATTAAGTGAGGTTGGAGGGAAGGAATGCACTTGGGAAGTAAGTTAGTATATGTGAAGTATGATAAACTTCATTGAAAGTTATGAATTCATTATGTGATGATTAATGAAATAGTATTGTTCATTAAAGTATTTTGATGTATAGGTGGAATTAGTAAATGAGAATCAAGGTGAAACATAGTGTAATAAGAGGAAATTAAAGTGGTTAAATAAGAAACATTGGGAATGAGGCAATAGGACAATTTCTAATGAGAAAAAAGGTGGGCAGCAAGAACATTGTCCAGTGTCATGACATAGGGTTTCAGTATCGTGACATTGAGCTTGTTGCCACTTCTGTGTCGCGACATAGCTTTTCTGTATCGTGACACTACTTGTTCTTCATGGTTCCATGCATGTTCTTCAGTGTTGCGACATAGGGTTACTATGTCGCAACACTGCATCCGTTGCCACTTCTGTGTCACGACATAGCTTTTCTATGTCGCAACACCACTTGTTCTTCATGGTTTTGTACATGTTCTTCAGTGTCATGACATAGGGTTTTTGTGTTGCGACATTGAATCCCCTACCACTTTAATGTCGCAACATGGTTCCCCTATGTTGTGACATTGACTGCCCTTATGCCTTTTAGCCTTCTTTTTGCATAAGTCCTTGTATTTCTTCTTATTTGGCCCTGATTGTCTCAATTTATTTATTCCTTTATTCTCCTTTTCTAGCAAACATAATTAATAGAATGTATGTATCTGAAAGTGATGTTTTAACTAAGTATGTAATTAAGTTTGGTCACTTGGTTGTGAATTGAAGATTTGTTTAGATAAATGTGATGATGTGATAAACTCTGAACATTACTAGAGTTATGATATTGGGTTTGATAATTAAATAAAATTAATATAATTTGAGTATGAAATTCACATTTGCCTATGCATGAATTATGGTACATTTGGTTTGGACACCTATCGGGATGTTAATTGATTTTTGGGATCTTGCCATTGTTAAGGCTTTGTTATGGATGCCGCCTCATTTGGCGAAGAGGTCTAATCAACCTATTATTTTGAGACTCCTCTGATTACTTAGTAGGTGTAAATAGGAAACCTATGAACCCAGAGTTGCAGTGAGGGTGAGATATTTTAAGTCTCATAATACTCGTAGCCAGGGAGTGGGAAAAACTCAAGTACAATGAAGTTGTAAGAAAGATGAGTCTATTTGAGCGTGATATTATGCATTTGTTTTGATTGATGACCTCCCGAATATGTTGTTGGTTGTTTTTAGGCAAATTATCTTGAATGACTGGAAATGAAAGGATTGCATTAAAACAAAACTGAGTTTCATTATGAATAGATACAATTAGATATAGTAGACATCGTAATGGATTTTTAAGGAGGAATTTTGTTATTAATTGTATTTAATCCATGATGGTATAGTT
>JAYJMB010069125.1:0-24495 GCA_036873735.1 Pouteria campechiana
CTCTCAAACAAAACCAAACACAACCTAAAAGGAATATAAACTATTTATACTCTTTTGCAACTTTTTAACTTAAAAAGACGCTTTTTAGCTCTATTCAAATAAGCTAAACATCATCTTTGCAATTTTTTCAATAAAATCTTTATTTTTCATTCAATTTTCTTTTTATTTTTTCAAAAAAAGAAAACGTGAAATTTATATTTCTTTCTTTTTTTACACTCTCTACATGTGCGATTGGTTAGGGAAAAGGACGGAAAGTTTTCTTAGATTTTTCGGTTTTTATTGTTATGAGATTTATTTGTTTTAACGATTCTATTTTTCCACATCGATTAGACCTATTAATTCTACCAGATTTATTTGACATACATTTGCTGGTCGTGGTTCCCTTTCTTTCTAAGATACGACTATGAAGCAAATGCCATTTAATTTTCACGCGACTTTCACCAAACCACATTACGCCTAAACCAGATATTTCTTTTTCAATCTCTTAATAGAATCATACTCGAACACAAATACATGTATTTCTTCAGCTCAGAAAAACAGCTGTGAAAAATAAAACATAAAAAAGACTGGCATTTATACAGCTGAAAAGAAGTTCTGACAACTACGGCCACGGATAGAATTCTCGTCAACCCAATTCACAGCATTGCTGAAAAAAAGAAGTTAATGAAATGGCGTACACTGAAGAAATTGCCTAGACCAACGTTTTTTCTGCTTCCATTTTTAGTTGAAAAATGCGTGCTGCTGCTGGCATTTTCTTCTCCGGTGAAGAAACCGAAGCTGTTGATATCACTTTCGAATACTCCCCATTTGTCTTTTCCCTATCTCCATAAAACCATTTCTCTTCTTCCTTCCTATGTTCAAATCCGCCACCGTCCGAATTCGAAATGGACACCTTTCTCCAGTTGCACCAAATCCTAAGCATGATATAAAGCAGCACCAAAACTATCACCGTTGATGTAAACACAATCGATACCATAATCCCCGCAACCGCAGTGTTCGACAGCTGCTTTCCTGGTGCACCTGGCGATTGTATGCAAGAATTTAAAGGGTTGCCACAGAGCTTTTCATTGCCCAAGAATGAGATGAGTGGGAAATTTGACAGGGTTGAGGGAATTTGGCCATGGAGAAGATTATTCGATAGGTTGAGTCTGTGAAGACTGGTCAGTTGTCCTAGTGATAGAGGCACTTCTCCTTGGAGTTGATTGGAAGAGAGATCTAGCCTTTCTAACTTCATGAAATTTCCTAGAGCAGAAGGGATCTCCCCAGATAAGAGATTCCGACTGAGATCGAGCATCTCCTGCAGCTCAGTGAGTTTTCCAAGTTCTGATGGTATCGATCCTGTCAAGAAATTTCCTGAGAGTCTTAATGCATAAAGCTTCCTGCATTGCTCGATTGTCGCAGGAATTTCCCCAGAGAGGTTGTTTCTCTGTAGATTGAGTACATTCAAGTAGGCAAGATTACCAATCTCTGGTGGGATGCTGCCTGAAAGATGGTTATTTTGGAGGGAGAGCTTGAGTAGGCTCGAACAGTTGCATAGTTCCCCAGGTACTGTTCCATTGAAGTTATTGGCTGACAGGTCAAGCTCACCAAGAGCTTGCAGGCTGCCTAACCATGAAGGAATCGTGCCAGTCAATTGGTTTTTATTGAGAAGGAGATGGCCTAGTTGCTTACAGTTGGAGAGCTCATCTGGAATTTTGCCTGTGAGATTGTTGGAAGATAAATCGACGAATTTGAGCTTGGTAAGATGTCCTAATTCGGGTGGGACATTGCCTGTAAGAAGATTGTGTCCCAGGCGGAGGCGGCCCATCCTTCTGGATTCAGCGAGTGTCGAGGGTATAGGACCCAAGAAACTGTTGTTTGTCAGGTCGAACACCATCAGCGAGTTGGAGCCTGTTAGAGGAACAATGCTGCCGCTGAACCTGTTGTGAGAGAAATTAATGACTGTGAGATTTTTCAGAAGGAAAAGAGACTCGGGGATGGGACCTTCGAGAGAATTGTTATAGAGAGTGATGACTCTGAGCTCCTTCAAGAACTGAAGAGTAGGCGGCAATGCTCCCGACAGCCTGTTGTCAGCTATGGACAAGTTCTGAAGCTTCTTGCAGTAGCCCAAGCTAGGTGGGATCGGACCAGACAAATCGTTCTGTCTCAGATGAAGTAAAAACAGATTCTTAAGCTTCCCAATTGTTGGAGGAATGGGACCCTCGAAGTGGTTGCCGAAGAAGTCGATACCGCTTATGCTCGAGCAGTTTGTCAGCTCTCTTGGTATCATCCCAGAAATCTGGTTTTCGTAGAGAGCAAGGGTGCTCAACCTCTGCAGTTTTCCAATTTCTGTTGGAATTCTACCTGTAAGGCCATTGTGAAACAGTGCTAGAGTCTCCAAATTACTTAGATTTCCAATCTGTGGCGGTATCTTCCCCGTGATGCTGTTGTTGTTAAGACGGAGGTCGGTGAGCCTTTCTAGCCTGTCAATACCTGCCGGTATCTCTCCTTCGAGATTATTATCAGCAAGGTCCAATACTTGGAGACTAGAACACTTGAGTAGTTCTGATGGGAATTTTCCGGATAAACTGTTTCCGGACAGAAACATATTCTGCAAATTTGAATATTCACTGCATATATTCGCTGGAATCTCGCCTGACAGAGAATTCTCCGACAGGACTAGATACTGGAGATTCTTCATGTGGGAGGTGGAAATTGTAATTGCCCCAGAAAGATTGTTGTTGGACAAGTCCAGAATCTCCAACCGACTCAGTCGATTTAGCTCCGAGGGAATCCCACCGACGAGCTGGTTCCCAAGCAAATTCAAATATTGCAGGTTGGGCAGATTACCAATCTCGGAAGGAATCTGACCTCCGAGTCTGTTTCCCGCCAAATTGAGAACCTGCAAGAACTCTAGCTTTGTTATTGCTGATGGTATTGCTCCTTCTAGGCTGTTGCCGGCCGCTGAGAAATTTCGAAGCTCAGTGCAGCCGGCTATTGCTTCTGGTAGGTGGCCAGTAAGGCTGTTCTTCTGCAGATTCAGAAATTTCAGACTTCTCAAATTACCAATTTCAATCGGGATGCTTCCATTCAGTTCGCAGGAAGCAATGGCCAAAACTTCTAAGGCACTGCAGTTTGCCAGATGAGGTGCTATTTCTCCCGACAGCCTGTTATCACCAATTCGAACAACCTTCAATTTTTTAAGAAGTCCAAGCTCAGAAGGAATATTACCGGAGAGAGAATTTGAATACAGGAGCAACTGTTCCAGATTTTCCAGCCTTCCAAGCTCAGGCGGGATCCATCCGGTGAGAGAATTTGAAGACAAGTCCAGCACCCTAAGAGAAATGAGGCGAGCAAATTCCGGTGAAATTGAACCGGACAAACCAGTTCCTGATAAATTCACACCCATGACATAGGCGTGATCTTCTGAACACTGGACTCCATACCAGCTGCAAGCATCAGTTCCTGGAGACCAACTCGTGAGAACTCCTTCAGAATCTACGAATTCTGATTTGATTCTCAGAAGCAAGTGAGAAATGTTCGAGTCATCTCCCAACACAGAAGTAAATGACATGCTTAGTACTAAGAGAAACAGTACCAAGCAGTAATTTCGAGTCCTACCCATTTGAGGATTCATGTTCGATACCCGCGTTTGAGAAAATTCAGACACTCCAAATGGGGACCCTATAGCTTCACTCCTAGGTTCTGTATGCGAACAGAGCTTACATTCCGCATGTTGGAAAACACAGACATGGTGTGAACTGTTAAGTATGAGTGGAGGTCGTCAGAGGAATTTGAATTGAGAAGCAGAGCACAGGATCGATGAGATGATGAAAACTCGGAGTTTAAATAGTGATCCGTAAGTCGGACTCCACCCACGCAGTGGAACGTGATGAGACTTTTTTTCACCCAAGATTTTCAGAACTGCCCCCCTCTTTTCTACTCTTCGTGACATAGGAAAGGTAGCTTTTCTTAGAGAGTCATTGTCAGGAATTTTCATGTTTAGATAGCTTTCGAGATCGGGAAGGAAATCGGGGATAAGAAAGCGTGAGTCAAGAAGTAGGGGTGGCCCACCCGCAGGCAATGGCCCACTAGATGATGTTTTATTCCGGATTTTGGAAAGCTCCCTTTCCTTTCGCTCCTCTGTGGTAAGGGATGTAGATGAGGGAAAAAATTCCTTGAGCATGGGGGTTGACTTTAAGACACTAAATGGGCTGAAATTCAATCCGCTGACTAGAAAAGTCATTAGGATTTGGAATCTATACTAGTGTTAGCTATGTATCTATTTAGATGAATTACATGGCATTACACTGGTGGAGGTATCAGGTATGCATCCTCTTTCATCATATTGTGATGTGGTGGAGGCTTAAAAGTTCTCACGCAATTCCTTATAACAGGACCTCCTCACTTGCAGTAAAGGAAGAGATCATTAGAAAATATTCCGTGATGGGTGGCCGACGAAGTGGATGGCTTTCATCACCAAATCAATCGATCGCTTTTCTTCTCTCTGTTAAAATAAACTTAGATTTTGGGTTTTGATGTGCAAACGTGGTTAACATATCATTTACATCATGTTAGGCAGTAGCGGAGGCCAACATGGGGTTAAAGTGCTTTTATAGGCATAAATGTGCTTTTGCAGGAGAGTCAGTTTGGCCGCGTTCCTTCGTCATGTTTTTTCTCACCATAAAAACCCATTTTCCACGTTTAGGCGGAAGTTATAGCATAGCATTTCTTCTGAACTTGCTTCTTAGCACTTTTACAAAAGTTTATAAATCTCACAGCGCTGCCAAACAAAGCCTTAAAAGGAGTCTTTTCACTTTGACCTTTTCCAATCAGATCACTGAACGATGGGCCCTGCAGTTATTGGTTGGTAGAATTATTGGAATAGGTCAATCACTTCTGTAGGAGGTGTGAGTTCGATTGATCTCAACCAAACAAGCCAGCAGTTCATGACAGCTGATGAATGACAGGACTAATATTGATAGTAGTTCGAGCTGACCATCATCCACATTCTTCAAGTGGAAACGGTACAGCAAAGCATAAGAGGGTGGGTCCATGAGAGAAAGGGAAGGATCCAAATATCAATCTCCTTATTATATTTTCCTAAGAAGCAACCTAGGGCCATAATTCAAGCATTCTAATCTTCTCTGCCTCGGGCCATAATTCAAGCATTCTAATCTCCTCTGCCTCAACCAAAGCCCACCTAATTTCAAATAAAGAAGAAGAAGAAAACATAACAAGGAAAACCACCATGCCCACCATGACCAGCCACCCAAAGAAACAGATATAGAAAATAAGATAAAACAAAGGGGGTTGGAAACAGGAAAACCAACACTGACCAAGGACTTCAAAAATCGCAACCAAACACCTGGACTTTGATTGTTGTCAACATGGGCCTAGCTGGGTCTTACGTGGGAGGACGTGGATTTGGCAGTTTGTCTCGTAGCTAGATTCTTGTCACGGAAGGGGCCGAACGGATACAGACAATTGACCCGCTCTCATTGGAGACAAAACCAAATTCTGTTTCAGCACCAGATTCCATTTTCCTTGGTTTAGGAGGTTGTTAAAGGAAGGAAATCAGGGAGAAGATGCAAAAATGAAAGAGAAAGCGTCCCATCATGGCCCTGGGACAAGGAAACACGCGGATTCATGGAGAGCCCAGCGCACTACAAGTGCTTCCTCGCGTTTTGCTCTACTGGCTGGATCGTGTGTTAGGCTATCACCAGTCTGGGAAAGGTGGCGGCTCATGCTTCACAAACCGTTACCGAAATTTTCCAGAATTTGGGTCTTGTTTTGCATGGATCATAGTTATTAGTTGTTGAGGAACTTTAATACAACTACTCAATTATTTCAGCCACACTAAGCCACATAGGATTCCGGTACAAGCGAAACGCTTACTCCACCGCTCCTACGAAGTCTTGTGAAATCACATGACTATGAATATACTTCCCTTTAAAGTCTTTCTCCTGTAACAACTCAACAATCCATCTTGTGTACCAGTTATATATATATATATATATATATATATATATTGGTTATACACCTATGCTCTATTATAAATATTCACAAGTATGAACCTCCAAAAGAGTAAGTTCTTGCTGTTGTCTTATCCTCTATCAAAAAGTCTTGCTTATTATCTTGAATATCAGAGTGTTCACACTAGAAATACCTCTGAATGACTAAAACAATAGGTTAAAAATTTACCGTAAGCAACATTAAGGAGTGGGAAGGTAAGATCACCTATTTTCCCAGTGCCAAGTATCGGTTATACTCCATCTTTACCATTTGGACGGTCTCCATTGCAGCCACGTACCACTAGTCTCTAAACGGTGCCAATCGAGGAAGGAATATTTTGACTCTCTCTCTCTCTCTCTCTCTCTCTCTCTCTCTCTCTCTCTCTCTCTCTCTCTCTCTCTCTCGATCAGGAATTCATCACGCATGTAAGCACATGGGCCGCAGTGGCGCACAAGTGAAAGGTGCAGGCTGCGGGGTCTTCAACCGCAGGCGCTGTATGATTTTCTACCCGAGTGTATGGTCGACTTTGACGGTGTATTTGCACACAAAATGTTTTTATATCAGCTCAAAACGATATATGTGACATGGCCTTTAAATATATTTTGTGATAATTTTATCTTTATATATATATATATATAGTCAAACTATTTTATCTTTATTTCTTTACAAGCAACGTTAGGCTAATATACAAACATAATGTCTCCAAAGTTATCAAAATACTTGTGTATTTCACCTTGAACTGTCAACTACAATTAACACCGCGATTGGTTCTGACTTGGTTACGACTAATCACGCATTGTGTAAATGTTGTTATATTTGTAAGTTTTTTACAAATTTGTTAGTATATTTGTTTAATTTTTTTAAAATATGGGTGTATCTATCAATACCGGTAAAAGGTGCAGGCATACTTGCAAATAGTAAGGTGAACAAACTGAGAGCGAAAAACGAGGGATTGGCCGTCATCTTCTCACCGTAAAGTGTGAGTGTGCTTTCTATTCGAGCTGGATCAGCAATTTCCAACGGCATGCATTTCCGTGCAACATCCAGGAAATGAGCCTCTTCCTCCGTCTCGACCCACGTGCTTGCCTACTGCATTGTCTACGCGTTAAACAGCACGACTCACCTACATCTACTCGAACGGATTAAAAAGGATTAGGTACACCAGGAGCCAAGCTGATTAAAATCTGCTTTCTATTGAAAATGTTTATGCATTTGATATTTTTTATTGGGTGTCAAGCATTTACTGGCCATCGTTTAGATGATTAGCATGTACATATCAAGATAGCAGAAAATCAATTTTTTAAGCATCCTAGCTTCATGGCATCTTAATCGAAAGTCAAGATAAGATCTGCAATCCGCCGACTTCCAAAATAAATTCCTTTTGTCTTAATAATCCATTAGCAATAATTTAAAAAAGAGGACACGAGACCGTGTAAGCAATTCAGTGGTACGCCCAAACAAAATTCCACCTACTCTCCAATTTAGAATGTTTGCAGGCAATAATTTGGACATCTATGATGCTGATATAAATGACATGGAAATAGGAGAGGGATGGAGAAAGAATCAGATGCGGAAATAAAAGCAAAAGGACAAGGGCGAAGGTGGATGACCATAGGTCAATGATAGTAATGCCAGCAGATATTCGTAACGTGGATGAGGAATATCTACCGCGATTTACGAACCTATAGAATATTTAAACTATGAAAGGTTTGGATATGATGCAATGGGAGCATTTGTAATGATTAGTCAATCAGCGTTGAAAAGTAGTCTTAATTGAACTTAGTTTAAACTCTCCATAGAGTAATATACTCAAATTAAACGTCAGCCTCAGCTAAGCAATTTCTTGGGGGGAGCATTGCTTCATACTCTGGCGGTAACCTTGATGTGCAGCTTCCAGCCTCGTAGAAGTTGTAGATGTGTCGCTTGCCAAATAAAATAAGATACAGATATTTTCATCCTAATTTTCCTTAATTTTTGATTAGTGGAAATTTAAAATCGTTCTTTTGAAAATTCCATTTTTTTCTTCAACTCTAATATAGAACTATTTTAAAAAAATTCTATATTTGAGATCATTATCCATGTATTCATTAAAAATAAAGTTTATTTATTTTTTATTTATTTTATAATTGACATTACCTCCTATCCTGCTGGCATTGTCCACTTACTTCCAATGGAAGTTTTTTTTTTTTAAAAAAAAAAAATAAAAATTCTGCTGGTTTCAGTTTTCAACTTGTGGTGGATATGAGAGCTGCCAGCTATAATCCGTATGTTGAAATCCGCAAATCATCATAGCACTCACCAGAGTATGAAAGTTTTCCTCATTTTGATATGTGAAAATGTATTAGATATATATATATATATCAGCTTTAGGTACCCAACTAATTAATAAAATTTCTCTATACGCGGCTTTGACCTCTGTGCTATGTGGTCAATTTGGTCTACTTGCTCCATCATATCCGACCTAAGGTTTTTTCAATGTGTTCATGGCATAGTTGAATGATATGTAATTCAGTCTAATCCTTTCATTCTGCAACCGATCCATGACCAAAATTCTGGTTCTCTATTACATCCTTCTTGATAGCCACGCTATACACACTGGATGCCACCTTTAGCAGCGCGGTCGTCACATTTTCTTATTGCCAGTATTCAGAAGGGAGGCAAAAGCATCTCCCGCAACCTGCTGCCAATACACACTCGATTGCACGTCATGGACTACATCTCACCAAAACAGCGTTTCTAACCTTCAGGGAGGTCTTTAAAACACACGCATATCACACACACACGTACACACATTCATGGAGAATGAATTGGTTGAGCTAAAAGGTGTAGGTAATTATCCCCTTTCAAATTTTAAAAAATATTTTGAATCCCCTTAAGATACAACCTATTTTTGTAAAATCCCTCGATAACAATTTGGGAGGTAAATATGTTCAATTATCTTTTATTCTATTGGCATCACCATATATTTTTTAAAAATATTTTCCATCTTTTACTACTGTCCAAACACACCAAAGAAATAAGTCCCCACCGTGAAGAATCCAAATGGAACTTTTACGTGTGGCACTACATTGCTCCAGGGGAGATGTTGGCCATGCCAGGATCGCCTAAGTGCCTAACCAGCAACCATTGTGAGCTTTGGCCTCTGCTGATTCAATCATTGGGCAGGGTCATAATGGCGAATATCAAGGCCTATTACGCTACAAATTGAAGTTTTAAGGAAACTGCTGCATGGTTCTGAATTCTTATTAAACGCACATATAATTTAAACTCGCTCTTGAATTTGTCTCATCTTTTAATAGTTGGAACCATTCATGCTCTGTAAGCCCAACCGTTTCTGGGTCTGATCAGGCATCCCACGGGCCGCAAAAAAAGCCTAGCCCGCAAATCCATCTAATGGCTACAACCTTCCCGCCAGATTGCGTTGCGCTACCCACCTCATTCAACGTTCGCAAGATCGGTGATTGGCGACTACTGTTAAAACACTAATTAAAGATTGATTAGTCTTATGTTTTAGGTTTATGGCTTATTTACTTAGAATAAGCCATCATAAAAGATAAGTTGCTTTTTATGTAGTTGTTTTCAAGGGTTTATAAGCTTATTCTTTCAAATAAGCCGTAATTTTTCTAAAACAATTTTTATCATCATTACAGAACTTTCAAAATATTTTACTTTTTTATATATATTTTTTAAATAAAATAGTTTTAAGTCGTTTATTTTACTGTTTTAACTTTTAAGTCGTTTTCATTTATTTAACTTTCAGTTGCTTATCAACCGGGTAATAAGCTGAAAAAGAAGCCACATTGGAAAAGGCAGGCGAGCAACCTGCGGCTTCCTTGTGCTTGCCAGCAAAGGTCCACACGTGTGAACCCGTTCACAAAAATGTGAGAAGGGGCACAAATATAGGCAACATTTCGCATGGGCATCGGGTCTCCACACGTGTTTCTCAGAGAGTGGCCCTTGCACTCCTCAAATGCGCACACGTGTCTCAAGGTCGTGTGATACAACCTACCCATTTTCTGAGGTGCAGCACTAGTAGATTCTCCGGCACCCGAATCTGAGCGGTCCATCTCAAGGCTGGCGAAATTCACAAAACGGTCAGCAGGTGAAAGAAATATTGCTGTCGCCCACCAACTCTAATGTCCGACCAACCTAATGGACGGCTTGGATATTGCAGCCATCGTTGGGATTGACGTTGTCTGCCTCGTAGTCGTGTATGGCTCAACTAAAGCTCTAGTTTTATAATTCACACCTACTTCCTAAGAGACACCAAATATTATTTTTTTTTTATCCCCGGGGCCCTACAAAGCAATAGAGAGCCTTTTTCAGCCCCATCTCTCATCAGAACATGTGAGCCACCACCACAAAAGGCGAGCCCTCAAGTTGCCTTCTAGCTAATCATGGGTCCTTATCTAACTAGAATTAACCGTCTTGGTCATTTTAGAATGACAAAATTGCCCCGTTGTGGTCTTCAGTTGGATTTCGGAAAGGTCGGATTGGGTTGTAAAGTTCTGTAGCTCATGGGGGGCCTTGAGTGGATGTGGATCTACTCAAAGCCACCAGCATCAAAGAAATTGGGAAACATTGCAGAAAAGACTTGTTTAGGTCTCAAATCCACTCCCAAAGATCAATGGTTTCAATCTCCTGCTCAGGATGGTCAAATATCATAAAGGGTATTTTTGTAACTTCATCATCCGCTAAGAGTGCTCAAGTACATAAATATGCTCTTATCCACCGAGAAATGTATGAATGGCCAGCTCTAGTTTGCAATAGAAATTTAGCTACGACCACCTAAAATCCAACTTTCGTACGGAGGAATAACTCGTAGCACGGAAAGACAGCCTCAAAGGCCATCCCAGTGGGCACATGCAACACTTTCATTGTGGATATTAAAATCTCTCTTTTCGGTCTTAGGTTCAGGATCGAGTCTCTTTTTCTTTAATAATCATACTTTTCTAGAACTTAATCGGGTTTTATGTCAGAATAACAAAGTAACACATTCAACAGTCAAGGTATGGAGCCAACCACGGCCATCTTCACCAAAACTGAAAGCAGTAGCTGTGTAAGGTTGCAGATTACCCCGTCCTTGTGCTTTTACAACGACGGAACAGAGAATGTGTATCAAACCGACACAAGCGAGGACCGGCATCTCCGAAGTTCTGTACTCCACCATTCATGTTTCATTTGCGCAGTTGACCTCTAAATTCTTCACTTTTGAAAAATAGAAATGGGTACGTAAATGAGATGCTAACGAATACTTTATCTATGGATAATAATCATACTTTTTTATTATTTATATTTATAATTATTAACTTAAATCTATTTTATTTTTATTCAGTTCGTAAATAATATTATTTTCTATTTTACTTATATTATTTAATTCTCATTTTTATTTTCCTTGACATTTACCATTGTTCAAACTGATGTCATTAAATTCAAACCGGAAGTTAAATGGGTCAAGCGTCTGGTTCACAGTTTAATTAATTAAACTGCCTAACCTAACTGGACTCACCAGTTCATTGTGTTTTTATAAAATTTAAAAACAATATAAGACAAGGTTTAAAAATTTAACCATGGATCTCATTTTAGATGCACAGATCTTTCGTGACTAGACTACATAATTCATATTTTTATTTCTTCAATCATATAAAAACTCAGAAAGTTATTTTTCGAATTAAACCGTCGGTTCATGGTTGGACTGATTGGCTCCGGTCCGGTTTTGATAACAGTACCGCAACCCCAAATATTCAAGGAAACTATCGGTCAAATAGGGTTTCTTTCATAATTTAACTATCAGCTTTCAAAATCCTCATGCAATTCAGGGGGAGGACAGGGGCATTTTGGTAACAACCAACTATATAAACGCCTGTAACGGCTGTCTCCTCCTGCCAAATCTTCGCCTGAAGCCCCAACGTCCCGAAATTCCTCGGTGAATGCGAGGAGAGACGGCAAACGATATTCGTAAATGAAGAAAACCAAGAAATTCTCCCCACTGTTTCTTGTTCTTCCAACAATACTTTCGATTGCTTATCTTTCCGTTTCTGTCGATGGAAGAAAAAGCTACGAAAGGCAAACTAGAGCTCCTAAACATGGAGGGGAAAACAAGAACAACAAAAAGAGCCCCGACCATGATCGTTTTGACAGTTCTGCCCCTGCCGCAGCTCCGCATTGTGATTCCTGCGTGCCCGGTTCGACCATATTTGATGTATTGTCATTTGGAGCCAAGGGTGATGGAGTTTCTGATGATTCAAAGGTGGGAAGGAAAAAAAAGTGAAAGAATCACTTAAAGAACATCTTTATGATTTTCATGGAGGACACCCGCTACCTTAGATCTGCTATACACACACACACACACATTTGTTTTGCACGAAATGAGCAAGTTCTGAATAAAAAAGGCCAACTCATGGTTTTATCAGTTTACTCTTCTCTTTTTTTTTCTTCCAATTTTCAAGTTTTTTTAATTACAGTTTTCGTCGTGCAAAGAAGAAATAAATAAGTATAATCTATTTCATCTGCTGCCGAAAGTTCTACTAAAGTTCCACTTTCTTTATTTTATTGATCAGTTGGTAGTTGTCCACCTTGTTTTTTCTATAAAGTAATGATGCTAATGTTCAAATAATCCTTTTTATTTTCCTCACAAATGTCTTTACGCATAATGTTGTCTACGTGGAAAACTTGCAGGCATTTCTAGCAGCATGGAAAGCCGCCTGCAAGGTGCCTTGGGCTATAGTCGAACTTCCATCAGAATTCAAATTCCTTATCAGGCCGATCACGCTCCCAGGCCCTTGTATGCCCCACCTTGTTCTCCAGGTTTATAAATCCTTTCCTCTCTCTCTCTCTCTCTCTCTCTCTCTCTCTCTCTCTCTCTCTCTCTCTCTCAACAGTACCCACACCCACCCAAATGATAAATGCTCTTGGTTTGGTTTAAGCTGCCAGGAGCCAACAGATCGTAGTAGAAGTACTAACAAATAAATACACAAAGATGCTAACTTTTACATTTCAAACAGATAGATGGAACCATGGTAGCTCCTCCAAATCCATCTGGATGGTCCAAATCAAATCTGTTCCAATGGGTTAACTTCAAGTGGCTCCGTAACTTCACCATCCAAGGAAGTGGAACTGTTGATGGCAAGGGGTCTTCTTGGTGGAATCGCTCTCCAACTCGATGCACTAGGGTGAGCTCAAGAACTTCCCCAATCAGCAATGAAGAAGGAAAAGGGTTAATTGTCTTTTTTATAATGAAAATCAACAGTGCAAATAACAATTTCTTTTCTTGCTTCTTTCGCAGAAAAAATTTAAACATTTGCCAGCTATGAAACCAACCGTATGATATCTTATCCTCATGTCTTCTCAATTTACTCCCATAACGAATAAACGTACTTTTCCATACTCAAAATTAAAGACATTTGAATTTCTTTCTTTCTTTTTTTTTCCTTTTATCCTTTTCTGTTTCCAGGCGATAAGATTCTATGACAGTTACAATGTAACAGTCCGAGACATTTCTATCGTTAACAGCCCTCAATGTCACTTGAAATTCGACAGTTCCACGAAGGTTAAGGTTGACAATCTCACGATCTCTTCACCTCAAAGCAGCCCCAACACAGATGGAATCCACCTCCAAAACACCCGGGATGTAGAAATCAAACATTCCAACATTGGATGCGGTGAGACTTCTCATGGCTTTCATTCCTGCATGTGTTTTCTTTGAAAAAATGCAAGCTGAATCATGGTAAGGTCTACTAATTAAACATTTCCTCCTAACTAAACAACACCCGGAAGTGGGAATCTAGCAGTCATTTCACAAAGCAAGCTCGAATGCCCTTCTCAAAATGCATTTCAATACTCCTGCCCATGGTTAGGTTTGGTATGGCCACAGTTGAACTGTTTGGGCAGGTAAAGTGGATATTTTGCATGAACCAAGCAAAAATGCAGTATACGTGTGCACAAATTGCGGAGACAACCTTGACATAGCTCCCCGTCGCTCCCTAGATAGCTCCTTCCTTTCTTCAATCAGGAACAATGAAACGTTTCCTACTTTACTTTTTAGGTGATGATTGTGTATCGATACAGACGGGATGCTCTAGCATTCACGTACATCACATCAACTGCGGACCAGGCCATGGTATCAGGTACTCCACATAGAAGAGAGCTTCTTTTTTTTATATTTTTTTAAAAAAGCTACCTAGTTCTATTTTCCGAAATTTTCAGTGTTCTGCATGTTTATACTCTATTTATTAAAGATTATTTCTTCCTTTTCTTTACTTTTGAGCAGTCTAGGAGGGTTGGGGGAAGACAACAGCCTGGCTTGTGTGTCCAATGTCACTGTCGAAAGCGTCAATGTGCAAAATGCTCTCTCTGGGGTTCGGATCAAGACATGGCAGGTATGAACACATGATGGTCACTAAACTTTTTTCTCCCACCATTCATCGAAGTAAATGGATCCAGCAATCTACTCAGTCCAACAAGGAACATGGCTTGCATGCATGACTGGCTATTTACTCATGCAGGCGTATTTTGAAAAATTTTTCATGTGGAAGTGTTTGGATTGATAGAAGATTTTATTTTCAAGGGTATTTATCTACTGCAACAATTCTACTTTTTTATTACTATTATTTTTTATCAAAAAAATTATTTATTTTATTTTCATTTGCTACGATAAGCCTAATTGAGGAGCTGATGTCATTTTTGGTCTGTTTTTGAGGAAAACTTCCATTTCATACTATACAAAGAAAATTTTGTTGACATCATTAATATCCATGAAAATTTCTAAAATTTCATTTCAGGGTGGCAGTGGGTCTGTCCGAGATGTGTCATTCTCCAACGTGCAAGTTACCGCTGTTCGGATCCCGATTGTAATTGACCAGTACTACTGTGACAAGAAAGTGTGCAAGAACCAGACCCATGCAGTTGCAATATCCAGAATCAAGTACGCCCAGATCACTGGCACGTATTCAGTGCAGCCTATCTATCTCGCATGCAGCGATGGCATCCCATGCACCGATGTTGACCTGATCGACATTCAGCTGCAGCCAATGCATGGTTCTCGATGGTGTCGGCAAGCCTTGTGTTGGAACTCCTATGGGGAGTCACATGCCCCACTTGTGCCCTCTAGCATAGATTGTTTGCAAAGGGGTGGTTTCTTCAGGACCTTAAAAAGGTCACATGACTACGCATGTTAGATTTTGGTGGGTCATGGGTCTGATGTTGCCATCCGCACCAGAAAACTTGTAACTATGATGTGCTTCCCTTTTGCAAATTGAATTGCACGAAGGTGATGTCTTGGCGTTAGTGCTGTTTTTGGCTTTTGTGGGTAATGTGAGATCACAACAATAAAAGCTCCTATGATGTTTGGTTTGGCATTTGGAGGTTTCAATCTAAAAATGAAAGATCTTATATTTTTAATCATTGAGTTAAGAGGTTTCTGCTAATAAAGAGGCTTCCTGCCCACATGTTAACTACGTGGTTTGAGTATTATCCTTTTTGAGTTCCATCCTCAGTTCATTCATCCAGCCCATCGATGGTTGATGCTTCCACCTACAAAATCACAGAGAATAATACTAGGGAAATTTTTGCAATTGTGTTGAACCTTCAATGTCTTGTTTATTTTTGTAGCCTCCTGTGTAGATCAAGCAATAATATATATCCGAAAGCAATAATTATCCTAACGAGACAGGACTAGATTTACTGGAGTCGGGAAGTGTATCTTTACTTAGATTCGTTTACTAAACCTGAACACCACATCATATACCTTTAAAATGCTTTAAAACTGAGTTGGAGGTGTCTCTTATTGCAATGTTTAATCTATAGAAAGTTTGGATACATTTAAGATGACAGGTTTAATGCTGGATTGAAGTGGCATGAAAGGCCAGGGATAAGGATAAAACTCACCTCGCCCATATAAATGAACCGATGATTCGAGTGGAGAAAATGTACATGACGGAGGTTGTTGACACAACATATGCAAACGCTTGTATACGATCCGATCCATCGAGACAAACAATCCTATTTGTAAGAACGAACTTAAGGCATGGAATCAAATACCAAAACTTAATCGAATGTTAATTGGTTAAAGAAGCCTGTAAGTCCCAATTAAGCTGCAACACATATGGGACCTGCACCTGAACTGGATCGATTAAAAAGATCAGGAGAGCAATGCGTCAGCCTGTAAAGTTACAAAGAGCTGAATGATACCTCTGATGTGGAATGTCCTATATTGCTACTCACGGAGTTCAGAGGACTGTGATTTACAGTTAATCCGTACATGGATCAACATACCAGGTCGCCTGTTCTCAGAGAACCCTTTCATTTTTTCCTGGTGGTTTATGTCCTCTGATGTTTGAGAGCTGAAGAGACTCTCCTTTTGACTCCTCACTGACGTGGCTTTTCACATTGCTGCTGTTTTCTTCTTCTCGTAGTTACTACATATAATTCGAAATTTGGGGCCCACTTTGGTTGTTGGGAACCACTGGGTAAACACTATCCGAAGGTATGACTCACAAAATATAGTGGCATTTGTTACCCAGTTGGCTAGAATGAAAATGATCACTTCTACACTGGGAGGTCAAACTTTCGGAATTGAAGGAAAATGGGACTCACATTGTTGTCGCCATACCGCCCTGGACATCTGTGAAAATTAAAAAAAATATGTGGATGATTACATGCTCTTTTTTATGTTCCTTCTTCATCATATACAGACTAATGCCGCGGTGAACTAAAACCCATTGCTGGGTCACAGTCCAAAAACTGGAGTGGTCTACCAGTTCTAACCTTCAGTCTGCCGACATCTGTAATCTCTGCTCAATGAATAGAATGAAGTAGGGATATTGAAACTGGAAGTTTCAATCATTGGTACAAGAAGTGTTGGCACTTGTTAGTTAAACTAGTACATGAGTATCATCACTACAATCTGCCAGAGCAGTCGAGTTCCTCCTCCCCCATTATTTTTTAAGTGTTTGTCGTGCACCGGCCAGTGCCCTTTTGAGTATGTCGCTGCACGCGCATGACCACAAGAAAAGCTAAAGCTTCCCACACTAGCCTTGAAGAGGGAGAGAATGTCGTGTTTGTCAGCTTTCATTTTCTCAGGCAACAAAATCTGCCTATAAAAGCTGATCGATCGGGCACCAAGAATCGATAGTCGACATTCAGTAATTGACACCTGTACAAATCAATGGATGCCATTTCTTCTCACGAGCCACCAAGTAAGTATATATGGAGGCAAGTTTAGTGGGCCAATATTAAATTCTCAATAATGTCTTGCTTTCTTGATGGTAGGATAACTTGGACCATACATTTTTCTCCTTGCTAGTACAAGCAATTGTGAAATCTGCTTTACTTGTTCAAGTGACTATTCAAAATAATATTCCACATCTTATGTGTAGTATTGGAGAGAACTTGGTTTTGAATTGCCAACATGAATTGATGGAAATTTTCACCCTTCATAGTCATTTGAATCTTTTGCACCCCTATTCATATTGTAAAATTATCATAGCAGAAAATACCAATTGACAATATGACATACTTTTGAATATAGATTGTTCTTGCAACTCTCAGCCTGGTAATTGGTCTTTTTTCAAGTCGATGCATCCACATGGGATTCGAGAAGAATATGCGTTTCATGAATCACGGGAAAAAGATCTGCATATGCATGATGGTACAGACCAAGCGAGTGATGCATGACAATATAACGAAACTAGCAATAGACCAGAGGTTAAAACTTCGAAGAACAACAAAAATGAAGTGTCTCCAAAAAATGGAAAATGGAGACCTTGAAACTGTCCAAGAAAAGCACTAATCAAGCAGTCAGCATGGTGCTTTAACTCAACCCAAGATGCCGATCTTCGGAGCAGCAGTCTCTAAGTGCTGGATAGCTATGCTCCTTGCATTCTTACTCTGAAACTGGAACTCAATCATCTCTGAGCTTTTGCATGCAATTTGTTTCAGATGATTCGTGGTTTGGGCTTCTACAATTTTGACTTTGATGTCTATGCTTTGATCCATTATGGGAAAATAAATAAAGCCCATCGAAGTGGGATTCAGTGAAATCATGCCTACAATTTTCAAAGACATCCTCCAATTTGTCCTCACGTAGCTGCTCCAAGAACAGCAGCACCTCCTCCGAGTGTCATGTTTTCTTATTTCTAAGGATCGGTAGTGTCTATTAGATCACAGTTTTCTTAAAATTTGTTAATTTTAATGAACATTTTCAACCCAGGAAGCTATTTTGTTTTTACATAATCATTTCATACCTCAGCAGATCCAAAATTGCATACACTTCTGTTGACTGAGGATGGGATTCCCCTCCAACAAAGAATGTGTGAACTTGCTCTCTTACTTCAACCCAACTACACCCCCCGGACTTCTTCAAGCCTTTCTGTCTCATTAACTTCCTCACTCTTGAAACATCAGTCCATCGTCCTGCTGAAGCATATATATTTGACAGAAGGATATAGCCAGCTGAATTATCCTTCTCCATTTCCCGAAGTTTTGCAGCTGTTCTTTCCCCTAACTCCTTGTTCCCATAAGTGCTACAAGCACTCAACAAAGAAGCCCATGCATTAGCTTCCGCTTGAAAAGGCATTGATCTAATGAATTCCTCAGCTTCACTCAAGTGGCCTGCTCTGGCCAGCAAATCGACCACAGAAGTATAATGCCTTCCTCTTGGCTTTATACCGTAGACCGGTTCCATTGATTTGAAATAATGCAATCCTTTCTCTACAAACCCACAATGAGAACAAGCAAAAAGAACTCCTACAAACATGAGCTCAGAAGGATTCTCTCCCTTCTCTAGCATTTCCTCAAACTGAACAAGAGACTCCTTTGCAAACCCATTGTCTGCAAGCCCTTGGATCATCGCTGTCCAAGAGATTTCATTCTTTTCAGGAATTCGATCAAAAACTTTCTTCGAGCTCTCAATATCACCAGATTTAGCATACATATCAGTAAGTGCTGTTCCCATAAATACCTCATATTCAATTCCCTGTTTAACAATTTTCCCATGGAGATTCTTACCTTTCTCAAGTGACGCTAAACTTGCACAAGCACGTAGCACTGTAGAGAAAGTTGATTCATTAGGCACCATCCCTGATACTAGCATGTTTTCAAAAACCTCAAACACCTCTTCACATAGTTCATTTTGTACATAACCTGCAATTAGGGCATTCCAAGAGATGGTATTCCTCATGGGTATTCGCTCAAACAAATCCTTAGCTTCGTTAAATTGCGCATTGTAGCTATAACCCGCAACCATGGAGTTCCAACAAACTACATTCTTCTCTAAGATTAAGTCAAATACCTGACGTCCATCATCAGTCTTCCCACACTTGCAATACATGTCAATAAGAGGGCCACCAATGAAGACATCATCTTCAATCCCAATCTTGATAACGTGGCCATGAACATTCTTTCCTAGTTGTAAAGTTTCAAGGCTGGCCAAGGCACTAAGAACAGAAGAAAAACATGAAATATTTGGTTTAAAACCACTTTGAATCATACTACTGAACAGTTTCAATGACTCTTCAGCATTGCCATTCTGACTATACCTTGCTATCATGGCACTCCATGAGATTTCATTTCTCTCTGGCATCTCATTGAAGATACGGCGAGCTTCCTCCAAGTTCCCCATCTCCACACACACATCAAGAATTGCAGTCCAGGAAACAACATCTTTCTCTTTCATTTCATTGAAAACTTTCCTTGCCAAATCAATCTTGCCCATCCTAAGATGAAAGGTAATTAGAGAATTGCAAACTGACATATTGTGTTCAAACCCTGTCTTAACAATCAATCCCAGAATGCTTTTCCCGAGTTCAAAATCACCAACATTAACACAAGCTCTAACAACACAAGTAAATGTAATCTCATTAGGCGCAATCCCCACTTCCCGCATTTGGTTGAAAAGAACCAGTGCGTCAAAATTCAGGCCATTTTGAACCAACCCACTAACCGCTGCAGTCCAAGACACAACATTCTGAAATGGGTTCCTCGCAAAATACTGAACCGCCTCATCCACCCAACCAAATTTCATGAAAGCTGCGGCCAAAGTGGTCCAAGAGACGGCATTTCTTTCTGGCATCTTGTCAAACAAAAGACGTGCCTCCTCAAGGCGTCCCAGTTGAGCATAGTTAGAAATCATGCAATTCCATGCAATAAGATCAAACCCATCGATTCTCTCGAAGATCTTATCAACATCAGCAGACCTCTTGGAATTCAAGTACATGATCAAGAGCTTGATTTCTATGAACCTGTGTGAGGAAATGCCCATCTTGATTGCGTGCCCATGAAGGCATTGCCCTTGCTTTATCGACGCGGGGTTGGAACATGCCTTGAGAAGGGAGCCACAGGCTTGGACGTAGGTATTGAGATATTTGATGGGGTCCATGGAAGAAAGACATCCAACCGTCGGTTTCATTAGAATGTGCCTGGAGGAGTTTGTGGGGCTAGACATTGGCGGGAGAATTCAAGTAGGCCCAGCGGGCTATGATCCATCGCCACCAGGCCCAGCTTGGGCGGTTCTCCTCTTGAGGGGGTATAAAAGGAAATACTAAAGGAACGAGATGGTGATCGGCTGGCTGATCGATAGTTATTTATTCAGTTGTTATCTGGAGACCGGGCGTCCGATTTGGAGCGCCTGCGTATCAAGCATCACACAGCACCTGAGTATTCCAATAGCTCCCAGAAGTAGGGTCAGCAGAAGTCCAGAGCTCCAGCGCTGAAATCTAAGCATCTGAAGTGCGCTATGAAGGTCATCCGCGCTTCTCCGGGACGTACATGCTCGCCATCTCTCTCTCGAGTTGCTCTTAGGAGGTAAAAGGAAACAGGCATCATTTTCTTCTTCTTTATTTCGGGCCTTGGATTTCTGTCTCCTGTCTGATTTTCGATGCCTGTCGGTTTCTGGTGATCAAGAGCACCGGATTAAGGAGAATGGAAGTTGCCCAAATAAGCTTATCTCTGCCCCGCGATTTGAGTCTAACTGGTGTTTCTTTGATTTTGGTTTTTCGAAGCTCAAGAAGTTGTATTACTTCGGATATTGGAAACTCGAGTTGGGTCTCTTCCAATTCCATTAATTTGAGGAGAGGTTCTGCAAAGATTGGACCTTTTTGTACGAAATCGGGATTAAGTATAAGAAATGAAGGAGGGTTTACTGGGGGAGAGAAGCATAGAATAGGGGACAATGATGGTGTGATCATTGTTGATCATGGGTCCCGGCGCAGAGAATCCAATCTCATGCTCAGTAAGTGCAGTTGTTTTTTTATTCAACATTCATAATGGTTCTTTTGGGGGAAAATTGTTTGCTCGAAATGGCAAATTTGCAATGGCGCTTGCTTATTTGAACAAGAAGCAGGTATAGAACAGTTTGCATGACAAAATCATATTCATTGGTCGGAACTGCCAAGTTTGTGGTAATAACAATTTTAGAGCAGCTTGATGTAACAAAATTCTCGTTCCTCTGCTGATGAAATAAGCAGATAATCGAGAAACTTGATTGCCTTAAAATTTTTCATTCTGAATATGCTTTGGAAAGCCATCCATGTTGAACAGATCGAGTTAATCAAATGATCATGCAGAAATGGATGGTTAGAGATGAATTAAATCGTTTGTATTCGATGGGCAAATATCTTTGTATCGTTGGCTGGACATTGACCACCTGAAGGAAAACTTGCTTGGTAGAAAATGCCACTGATTCTGAATGCTTAGTTTTGTCATGCCTTGTTGAGCATAACTGAAAATCATCACCTTCTGGAATTGCAGATGAATTCGTAGCAATGTTTAGGGTTAAAACTGGGTACGGAATTGTAGAACCTGCTCATATGGTGAGACTCTTTCTTCCTAGCTATCTCTTTTAGCTAGGCCATTTTTAGCAAAACTGTGGTTGCAACCTTTTGGTTTAAGAATTAAATAAACATGAAATGAGATTTTTGCTATAATTGCACCAAGGATTAAATTACCTATAATATGTTTTATACTGGATAGCTTCTTAGAGTGTTCTGCATAAATGATAGACATATAGCCTTGGTAAAAGGGTACTCTTTGTGGTTTCTGTACTTGTGATTCAAATAAAGATTGGGTTACATCTCTTTTGGATTGGGGTTGTGATTTTGTAAGTTTTCATGTTAAAAGGTTATTTTTCTGATTGCTGAATATGGGAAGTTACTCAGTTTGATTTTTGTCTGGATTAAGACGTGCTTGAATGAAGCCTGAAAACTCTTACCCTCTTTTCCTCACCTTTTCCCTTTTATTCATCAAGCTAACCTGTTTTGGTCTTTGAATTGGAGATTTCAAGGCTGGCTATGAGTCCGATTGCGAGACATTAGTTGTTTATTGCTAGTTTAAAGATTCTTTTGGTCAAAAGTTTTTGAGGTGCCTTTTCTTGCTATATGTTCTGACTTATGTTTTCAGGAAAATTTGCATCTTGAGCCACAACATGTGCTTCCTACTACCCTAAGTGGGAGATTAAATTTTGAATATTCAAAACCTCCTTGAAATTTATGGGTATGCTTGTTTCTCTTATTAATCTTTCTAAAATTCTTGAGAGTTTTCGTTTGCACCCAATTTAATTATTTTTTCATTGGTCTATTTCTGATCATTTCTACACATCATTGCTGTACTTGCATCTTACATCCCAACATCCTGCAATATGCCAATTTGATACATGTCCTTTTGTGATCTAAATTTAACATTTCTAAATGTGATTTTGTTTCCTTCAATGTGATAGGAGTTGGCAGTACCATCAATTAAAGATGCATTCACTTCATGTGTGCAGCAAGGTGCAAATAGGGTTATTGTTAGTCCATTTTTTCTGTTCCCCGGAAGACATTGGCACCTGGTATGTTGTTGTTCTTGGAGAAAACATTGTGAATATGAAGTTATAATTTCTCCTTCATGTATGCTAATGTAGGAAGAGGAATTCACTATCTTCTGTTATTTTATTTTGTTCTAGGATATTCCATCTTTAGCAGCTGAAGCTGCAAGGGAGCATCCAGGTATCTTGTACATTGTAACAGCGCCACTTGGCCTTCATGAGCTGTTAGTGGTATGATTTTTCTGCTCCTTTCTATGCAATGCCAATCAATTGTTGCATATCATTGTACATCTGTGACAGCAAGATTGTTCAAAATAAGTTAAAGGGTTAGGAAATGCAGCCTGGGTTATCCATGCTGCATCCTTGCCTTATGGACATGTTGTTACTGTGGCTTGTTCTTCTTTTATTGTTCTTCACTTTTCTGTTTAAAAGGATATTAGAGTCTGATCTTTCTTTTCCGAGCTCATCTTACCCATGGATTCACAATGTTGGCACTTGGAACCCCAGATTTGAACAAAATCCTTATATGGAAAGAAAGATGGCCAGTAACCCACTTGATTTGCAATACAGTTTCTTCCTTCAATGTGACTGCCTCTACATTCTGGAATCTGGAAAGACAGCTTGAGTGCACTTACATACTTCCAAGTGCATCATCTGGAAGTTCATGCATAAGCAAATGATTAATACATCCATAGAAGCAATGGTAATAAAAATTAATAAAGTTAATATTTTAGAGTAGCAATCACAATGAAATCTACTATAAATCAATTTTGGAACTCTCTTTCCATGCATTATTTGCCTAGTTTTTTTTTGTGGCTTTTTATTGGAAAGTTTGAGTGTGAGATAATGTCAGAAGGCAGAGGATGGCATGCTCGATTGCCTCCCATTTGGCATTATTTGAGTGATAAAAATTGCTACATTAATAACCTCTGTTTCAGTTTGGAAATTTCATGTAAAACGCAAATGCGGTTTCTGCAGGATGTTGTGAATGACAGAATCAAGTACTGCTTAAGCCACGTAGCAGGAGATGCAGGCGAATGTAGTGCTTGCACTGGAACGAGTGGATGCCATCTGCGTTCAATGTGATGCGTAAATCTGTGCCACAATAAAGCAAGAGACGTGAACGAGATCGAGTCGAGGGCATTTACATTCATTTCTGTAGAAATATGGACTGTTTTTTGGAAGTTAGCGTCGTGATACCAGTAATGAAGAGATCCATTTCCTTACATGTTCAAAACTGTTATCTTTAGTGTTGGCTTATGATGCCAGTGATGATGAGATCCGTTTTCCCTATTTTCCGTGTGATCAAAGTCATTAGGGATTGGTTTATTCCCTATCTCTCTTCCTCGAATTTTGACCATCCCAGATGCCCCTCTGCACATGGTCACTCATGGGCCATTGTTGAAACACTGACAAACATTCAAAACCTGCCCTGCAGCCCGAGACAAATGGCCAGTCAAACGTTGGGTCAACCTCCTCCCATGTTAATAAGACACAAACGTCTATAATTTGGGGTCATCGTTTTATGACCCATTCCTATGATGCTCGTCTTTACATTGCTTGCTTGGCCAGGAAGTCCCAGCGAACCATAATGCTTGGGCAAAATACCAGACATACCCTTGGCTGTGTAGGCAAGCAGCTTCTGATTTTTGCTCGACGAGATTTGAGGTTGATAATGAGGCTCCGTTTTGAGAGTTGATATGTTC
>JAYJMB010069136.1:0-69459 GCA_036873735.1 Pouteria campechiana
AAGGACAAATATATATTGATATTCAGAGCTAACAACATAGCAAGTGCAAAAAAGTTCAAAGTGCAGGATGACGATCATCTGCAACAAACTACCATTATTGTCTGCTACGTTCCAAAGAGGAATTAAACTGCTAAAGGTAGTGTAAGAAGAAGCAGAAAGCAAAAGGTTTAGACATAAGCAACAAGAGAGGTTGCATTGTCTAAAGCTTCTATGAATAAAAGCAATTGGAGAAGATAAGGTTTCGAACATGCGCTACAACAAGCTTGCCTTGTCTATCAATCTTAAAGAGAAATTTCCACAAACAAATGCAAGACAATAATAGTTAAAAATGAAGCCATGGTCAAGAAGCATAAAGCTATTTGAGAAATTTGAACTATCTATATCGACCAAACCAAATCTGTCTGATACAAAGAAAGAAGAAACAATCTCATCAAGCAATCAGATAAATGAAGAAAGAAAGAACTACCGCCCAGATAATCATGCATAAATCAAAGAAAACTTTGTCTGACTAACAAAGTTAAATGAATGGATTTGTCTGAGGATAGAATTGTGAGATGAACAGATAAAAGAGTTCAAGTTTGGCTGAGCCAAGATAGACAAATTAAGAATGAAGAAAGCAAGAAGTTACAGAGATAAACTTTATTTGCTGCTCGAAGAATGTAGAACAAATGAGGAATTTAACTTTGTCTATGGATCGAATTCATCTGTTACGTACTACAGACAAAGTAATAGAAAAAGCAAAAGGAGTAGAAACTGCATTGTGAGGATAGATGAAGCTGTACAAACAAAGTGGCTGCTTGGACTAATGAACTTTAATAGACAAAGTCACATTCATCTGCAACTTACTACAAACAAGCCTATAGACAAAGTGTAGAGTAATTCGTCCAAGACAAAGTAAAGCATAGTTCATATGTCACTTACATCAGACAAATATTATGCTTTATCTGTTCGAGCAAGACAATGCAAAATTGGTCTGCCACCTCCAACAGATAAATGTGGAATAAAATAAGAACATCACACTTTGTCTTTTCATAGAGACAAAGGAGAATTTATCTATCAACCGGTTCGACTTCGTCTATGCTACCCAAAGTTTATTTGTTATTTACAACAGACAAAGTACATCCACGAAGGATTGACTGACAGACAAATATCCTAAAGGAATTCAAGCAGATAGAGCAAAGTTTGTCTATCAATTAGTTCAACTTCGTCTACGCCACCCAGAGTTCGTCTGCTACTTACATCAGACAAATTCCACTCACAAAGGATTGAATAACAAATAAAATAATATAAGAATTTATCTGCAACTTATGACAGATAAATGCAGACAAAGAGAGGTTGTGACTTGTCAGAGGAAAATTGATTTTTATGACTTGCATCTAAATGGCATCTGCATCCGTGCTTTCATTACACAGACTTATTTTAGTCATCATTTCAGGCAACAAGTGGTGTTGCAAGTTTTCAAGTTATGTCAAGTCAAAACGAGAAAAGACATTTCAACAACAGCTTATCTTTTTCTTTATAAAAGAATGGGAATGTAGTAGCTTGAGACAAATCAGAAAGGCTTAGACTTCAACGGCAAAAATCCCAATGGTTTTATTCATTCATTTTTGCACTCATTTTTGCATTCAATGGAACTCATTTTCTCTAATGGTCAAAATGATGAAGAAGCTATTTAAGGAGAAAAGGTAGAATGATTCAAAAGTGATAAAGGAATATTTTACAAGTGAGCTTAATCCTATGCAAATCCTTCCACGCATAGTTAAGAGCTTAAATTGTCATCTATCTTTTATGTGCTTAAACTTGCATATCCTATGGCCATTAGTTTACATTTTGGGAAGAAATTTATATGTTCTTAGAGCTATAAAAGATCTCATCTTCCCCTGTGCTTCATTGTAACACTTTGTAAAAGCTTATTAGTTTTCTGGTTTATATGAAAACTAAAGAGTTGTGGTGATCTTTGGAAAACCATCAAGTTTACTAGTGATCTTTGAAACTAGAAAGTTTCTTAGTGAGCTTGTGAAAATTAGAAGAGTGTTAGGAGTACTATATTTATGCCCCCTAGAGCTGGAATCCAGAAGAGTGCTGGGAGCAATTTTTTATTTCCATTATATAGGATATAGTGGAATCCAAGGCATAATGAGTGTGTGCTCTTGGAAGAGTGGATGTAGGGATAGGGTTCCCAAACCACTATAAAAATTGTATTGTTTATGTGTGTGTTTGTTTATTTGCTTTATTCTTTATGATCTTTACTATTTTACTATTTATCTTATAATATACCACACATAATCATGAAAAGATGAAAATATTTTCAATAGGGGTTAAACAATAAAATTTTACATACCCAATTTACCCCTTCCCTCTTGAGTTAAGCCATCTTATGGGACTAATCAATAGTAAAGACATCCACTAAGTATTATCTTCCCTATATGATAATTATGAGCAAATTTCTGAGGATGGCTAACATTGATCTCTCCAAAGAAGGTGAAGAAGAATTCATGGCAAGAGAAGCAATAAACAGAGATACCTTGAAAAGAATAGGCTTTAAATTGACTCCACAAGGCTGTATTTCCCAAAAGCCAAGAAAAGGAGAACAAGTAAAGAGAACAAAAACTAGAGAAGAAAGAAGAGACAGACAAGAGACTGTGGAAGAAGCAACTAAGATAAGAGAAGAAGCCATAGGAAGACATGAGGAAGAGATAGAAATAGAGGATAGAGAGGAAAATATAGTAGCAATACCCTCAAGACCTACCTAAATTCAATAACAATCTTCCATTCCTCAAACTCAACAACCCACCTACTCAGTTCCACAAAACCTTGATACTATTCTTTTAGCCCACCTCCTACCCATTCATACATGGTTAACCAACCTTGAAACCTAAAACTCAACTCTCAACCAAAAGATGGATTCAATTTGGGAATCACTAACTCACAAGCTAAATGCGCTGAGTGCTTAAATAAAGCTATCAAAACCCATCCTCAAACCTAAAATTCACCATCCTACCCATTTTCTCCCCAACATCATTACCAATCACCTTCACCCATTCATTTTCCTACACATTCATCATCTTCCATCTCACATGCACACACTTCAGCTCCAGAAGTTGTCCAACCTAAGGCTGAACAATTTGAATCTATCATTCAAACTCATTCCTATTGAACCATTACCCAATCTGCCAGAAGATTATCTTTCAAATCCATGTAGAGCTAATGTTAGACATGGAAAGTATCCCACCATAATACTACTTCTTTGCTTTTATTTTCTTCCCAAAGGACCATCAATCTATTTGGATTGGGGTTGGTATGATCTCATTCTTTTAAGAGAAGTAATTTCCACTCGAATTGAAGACCTTCCTCCACATTGGAAAAGAGCTCCAACTCCTCCTCCATCTCCTCCAAAGCTAAAGGATGAAAATTATGATATTTTTCTTCGTATTTATCATTCAATCAAAATCACATATTTTGAATGAAGAGCTCAATCAGAAATTAATTCTACAATCTCTAGAATGTTTCTATGCCACAATTTTGTCATCCACCCCTCAGCACTTCCATTCCATAAATCACAAATCATATTGCTCTATCTAGAATTCAACTGATCCCTGATCCTCCTCTCACACCCATGGGTCATGAAATCAACATTCCTCAGTTATCATCTTTCCAAGATGCATATTAAGTGCTTCTAGTTTCAAGGCCTCCTAGAATAACATTTTCATCTCCCTCAGGACGTTTCAATAACATTTCTATAACTAAGAAAGAATTTTTGTTTTACTCTGAAGCTAATTTGCAAGCTATTACTGATAATCTTCCACTTCCTTGAACAAATCTTGTTGATTCATTACTTTATCACAAAATTTGAGTGAATTATCCCAAACCAATATCCTCACCAAAACCAAAAACATCACCAAAAATAGCTAGAAAGCCAACAACATCACCTCCTCCAAAACCAGCTCCAAAATAAAAAACATCCAAAAAACCACCTTCTGTTCCCAAAAAACAATTATTCAAACAAAACCAAAGAGAAAACCTAGAATTACACCACCCAAAGTTCACAAAAAGGGTTCTCCTCCTTGATACATTCTGTATTATGAGGAATTCATGACTAGAATGAATGCCAACACTAAAGTCATTCTTAAGAACCAATCTCCTCTTTTTCTTAAACTCTTAAACTCCACATTCAAAGACTACATTAATATCATTTATGTTTCAACCTACAACAACTCCTTTTTAACCCAAGAACCACCCTCTACAATTCCAAAAGATCCCACTTTTGTTCGCCCCACCTCCTTCACCTATAATAAAAAATGTTGTATCCAAAACTAGGTCATCTTCCACATAAACTACTCAAAAACCCACCTCCACAACCCTAACTTCTCCTTCCACAACTACCCTTTCTACTGATAACCTCCACTTCTTTTCTCTAACCTACAATAAAAAGCCAAGAACCTAACTTACTGCTATATTTAACTCACATCTTCTTTTTCTAGCTACATTCATCTATTTGTGATGTTACTTCATTGTGTTTTGCTTTTTCTATTGTATCTCAATTCTCAATGATGTCTCTCCTTTTCGTTCTGATGTATCTAAATTAATCTTGTTGTACTGTCATTTTAAATGCAATCTCTTTCTTATTCCCTTTTACTTAATTCTTTTTTATGATGACAAAAAAGGAAAGAAAAATAAGAAATGAGAAAAATAAAAAATTATGGTATTAACAAATTACTTTCCAAGTGTTACAACATTAAATATCAAAATAGATTAAGAAAAGTAACTGCAATAAATAAAAGGTGTTAATTGTAAAATTATTATATTAACCCTTCAAAGAAAGATATACAAAGAAATGCTCAAATAAAAGGATGCTCAAATGTCACTTAGAAGCAAATCATAATCTATTCAGAGGCTTGGCATGAAAGTTAGAAGAAATCAAGAATCAAATCAGAAGTTAATCAGAAGTTATGTAGAAGTACTCCAGAACAATATCAAAAACAAAATACAAAACTTAAAAGCACTCAGAAGTTACCAGACATAACTCAAAACCATGCTAGAAGCGGATCTCAGAATTAGAATGTAGCAATGTCGAACATCGAAAGATAAACAGATGTTTTCTCAAAATTATAGAAGCAAGTTAGAAGTAAAATAGAAAAAGTTAATGTACTAAGGAGTTCTTTAGAAAAACAACAGAAGTGTTCTCAGTGGAACCTCCCACACTTAGATGTTTTTAGAAGAACACTAGAACCAATATCAAAGTACACAGAATTAACCCAAAAGAAACTTCAACATTACAGAATCAACTTAGAACATTAACACATCACATAGAAGCAATGCAAAACGTAGATACGTTACATAGAAGCAATGCAAAAATGTTGATACACTACATAGAAATGACTCCGAAGAAAATAAGAAGCATTCTCAAAAGTGTTTTTAAGAAGGCATGAGTCAATGAAGCAGTATAGAAGCAGAATCAAAGTTTCATAGGTAGAACAGAAGGTACTTAGAAGTTTTTTGGAGACTTAGAATATGATCGTTGAAGGATAAGATAGTACACAAAAATTTTGAAGAGGATACTGCCCAAAACTTACTTATCAAAGAGATTTTGAAGAATCACTTCAGAAGTTTTGTTAAGATATAAATCAAATGACTAAAGTTCTAAGCAATTTGCTCAGAATTTCTGAACCCTGATAAATACAAAAGTCATTGCCAACTCTGTCTAACTAATTTTAAAATGATGTCATAGGTTATAACGGATAAAACTTTTCAAATCTTATATAAAGATGATTAAGGCGACACTTAAAGATAAGAGAATACGCTAAAAATGATTTTTGATTCAAAGAAAGCATTCACATTCTCCCCAACATTCAACTCTAGCTATTAAGACACTATTGAAGTATTCAGAGTCTTCAAAATTAGATTTGTGTCAACTTCAAAAGGAGTTTGAATCTAATCTCATTGCATATTTTGTTCATTTAATTTAGTTTTAACTTTTGTACATGTCTACATAAGTAAGAGGTATTATTTTGTACATTCCATTGGGAAAAACAAATGAGTTAGTTGGTAAGCTTTATGAAACCAATAGTTTGTAAAAGTTTCTGGTTAGCTTTGAAAAACCAGTAAGTTAGTTAGTCAGCTTGGAAACCTAGCTTTGAAAAATCAGTAAGTTAGTTGGTTAGCTTGGAAACCAATGTGTATAAGTTAGTTGGTGAGCTTGGAAACCAACGTGTAAAAGTTTTTGGTGAGCTTGAAAAACCAATAAGTTATTGGTGAACTTGCAAAACCAATAAATATTTTAGTGGAACCTGAGTTCAGTAAAGGAGACTAACTCAAAGAAGTGCAGTAAGAACTCTGGAAGGGCCAAACCACTATAAAAATATTATGTATATGTGCTGTGAGTTATATTTTCATTTATTTTAAGCACATCTCTCAAGTTATTGGCAAAAAATTTTAAAAGCTTAATCCTGAATTCTATAATAAATATGCATAATAACTTCAAAAGTTCAATTTAGTCCATGTACATCATGTTCATAAGGCTACTTCACAACACTTCCCTTTATTTTAATGCCTCGAGCATTACAAGCCACCACCCTTATAAAAAGTTTTGACCTCGAAACTGTTAGTATCGTGATCGCAAGTTTGCAATTCCATATATTTGAAATATTTCATAGCTTACGATTTCGTATCCACATGATACACCACATAAGCTATCTTACTAATCATATATTCTAATCATTCAATAAATGGCTTTATTTTAATAGTAATAACATTTGCATAACTCTTCATCTACGGTGCTCAAAGTGTCAACACAATCTAATTTAAGCAATATAGGCATAATTTTCCAATAACCCAAACATGGGAATCGTGCATCGATTTTATGCCACTCAATCATACACAAATCCAAGGCAATTACAAACATAGTTTTATGCCTATGAGAATTATGTCTTCCCAACTGAGGCTAATATTTTTATTGCCTTATCCTCAAGCATCCTTCATATACATTTACTTTCACAACACCATTAGCAATATTAATTTAGCCTTATTATCAAGGCTTTATCATTGCACTAGTCCCTTCTTGTATCCCCCGCTATGAAGCTTGCTAGGTCCACGATAGTCTTTCTGCTATCCCCCATGGCACCCCAAGAATACATTGCTTCACAAGGATCACAAGTTAACAGAATCCATGCCACCATGGCACATCCGCATCTCATAGTGTCAGAACATATTTTTAAGCCATCCAGGCTAACATGTCGTCTCATAATATATGCTCATTAGATAGTGTCATTATAGCAGATTACATAACAGTGTATGAAGATAACAATACAACAATAAGCCAATATCAATACCATGCTAATAATACATCTTATCCACACTCCAGGCTATTCAGCCTCAACATTCAATTACTAACCAAATCATAATAATCCAAGGCCAATCATAATCTATCCAAGCCCTCCAATTCACCACGCCAACCAGGCATCTCAATACCAGGCCATTTAGGCCTCCCACCTATGCAGGTGTCAAATCATACCGGGCTATCCAAGCATCACAGCCAAGCCCCAGGCTAATTCTAAGCCATCATCCCATATGGATGTCAAGTCTAATGGGTTATCCAGGCATCACAGCCAAGCCCCACCATATCTAGGCCAATCCAGGCTATCTCTATCACCTCAAGGCATATCGTTATCTCCACATCTCCACCACCGCATGGCGGCAACCTATGGATGCCTAACGTATCAGTGGTATGGCCGCTTCTCCATCACCTAGCCTCTATCACATCACAACTGTGCCATACAAGCATGATCAACATATTAGTGGATTTTTCAGTGGGCTTCCATCACTTTTCCAACATTTTATCACATCACACATTAATATACTATGCCTCCAATCACCACATTCCCCCAAGCATTCCATATCTCATCAATGCACACACACACACACAAATGCATAGTTCACGTATACAAAATTGCATCAATCACATGCTTTAATCAAATACATTAACCAATGCAGTTCAGCCTCATAACAAAATTCAATGTCAATCATACAGGGGACTACACAAGTTCCTTCACCACATTATCAATCAAAATGGCTCAATTCAACCATAACAACATCCAATGTCAATCCATAAACAAAGATACATAATTTCTTCATGGCACATATGAACAAGTCATTCCATTTAAATTCTCACAAGCAAAGTTATTTAATGATACATGGATACGTTATCCTTCATAACACTTAATCATGTCCACATCATGATTCATAACTCATGATGAAAAACAAAACAATGCAATATCAACAACATTTTAATCAACCAAGCATTCACTGATAAATTATGCAAATCAATACATAGACATACACAATATCATCATGGCATATCAATCAATTTCATCCCCGCATTGCAATCAATCACACTAATCATAAGATTCATCAAGCATCACTTACTAGAGTCATTCCATCACATGTCATGTCTAGTCAAATTAATCACCCAATCAATTAGGGCTCACATGATCATATTATCTTAAGGAATCCCATGATTACATCACAAATCAAGTAAACAAACATTTAACATCTATTCAAGAAACTTTACAGTTTCATTAATTCAATTTCACTCATACTATAAATATAATATCCAAACATTTAAATACAGTGGGCATATGGGCACCACTATACTTCTGTCTACTTATAGCAAGCATGTTCAATCTACGTAGTTATTCATTTCGGGTGCACTTGTACTATCATAACACTAACATGGACATTTAACATTATAACATCCATATACATATCCATTCACGATCATCAATTACATGTCCTCCTTTCCTTCACTCACACCTTTCCCTTACCTTTGTCTTTGTCATTCTTAAACTAGTGTTCTTCCATGTTCTCTTGGTAAGGGTACGGTAAATCAAGCAGAAAGCAGAGACGATAGCCGCATAGCATTTGGCATTCTTGGCGCACTTGTGGAATCTGAAGCTTAGTCTCCAGTGGCTTTAAGTCCACACTTTAGTGTTTAACAAGAAATTACAATCACATATAGATGCCACCATCATATGCAGCAATAGTTGGAGGCACCGTAGGACTTTGATGAGAACGAATTCGAGCCCTGATTGCGTAGATGAAAAATTGGTGTTGCGGCGTTGTAATCGGCCCTGGACTGGGCATGCAAAGTCGGAAAGATGGATCACAGTGCCATAAAGCAAGGCAATCTCATACCTCATAAGCTCAATTGGGCTCTCTGCAGAATCAGCCCTCTCCGTTTCCAAGCTTGTCTGCCTTGGAACGCAGGAGAAAGCTGATTTAATTTTATCTTGCTTCAGAAGCCACCAAAGCCAAGATCTCAAAATTCATTGCCAAGTGTCCTTCACTTCTCGCTTGTGACCGGCAAAATCCTCAAGCCTAACTTTGAATTCTTTCAAGGCTACGATATTACTGGCTCCACACTTGTCAAGATTGTCAACTTTAGCCCCAGCCTTCTGAAAAGAAGCCTGAAATATCAAATTACACCCAACATCGAATCCCCTTCCAAAGCCAAACCATGAAGAGGGCCGCCCTCTTCAGCGTCGCCGTCACCACCATCTCTTACACGCTCTACGGTCGCATGCGCTACACTGCCTTCGGAGACAACACCCACATCAACCTCTTCGCCGGTCGAGCCTTCTACAACCCCTGCTGGTTGCTCAACATCGCCAACATCGTCCTCGCCATCCACCTTGTCGGCGCTTACCAAATCCTCTGCCAGCCTCTGTTTGCATTCATCGAGAAGTGAGGGGCAGAGCGATGGCCTGAAAGGGGATTCACTGACAGGGATATTCCCATCTCAATTCCGACGGTCTCTCGGCAGTACAAGCTCAATCTCTTCTGGAAAGTCTGGCAGACTCTATCCGTGATCACCATAACCGTTGTTTCCATGCTACTCCTGTCCTTCAACGACATGGTGGGCCTGCTGGCGAAATAGAGAGAGAGAGAGAGAGAGAGAGAGAGAGAGAGAGAGAGAGAGGGACGGTTTCAGGTTCGGGAGTGTGTGCTGGTTGAGCGGCTACGAAGGAACCATGGCAAAAAACAGATTCAACTGCTCTTATGGTAGAAAATTCTACGGGAAGAGAGGCAGCCGTGGCACTGGCGAAGTCGTGACGGAAAAATACAGCTATGGCGGTAGCTCTCCGATGCGAGGCTTCAGTCAAGCTGAGGAAAGGAGTTAAGCAACATCCGTGGCAGTATGCTTGGGGAGGCTTCCCTCATGCAGGGAGTCATTACGGTTGGAACAAGAAGTCCTGTTTCACGTTTCTATCTGGTGGAGATCGGAGGGAGAGCATTTTCTGCTTCTGACGTGGCGTGCAGTTGCGGTGGATTCCAGCAAACATGCAGCCGAGGATGTAGAAACTAGCCCGTGGTTTTGCACATAGACAGCGTAGTTGGACGGATCGGGACTCCAACCACGCATGCGTCCTCATCTTGCTAAGCCTCCGCCGCGTGGTCGAGAAAAAATTGTGCAATCAAGGCATTTCGGAGAAATGTTTGCTGACATCTCGTGCAGTTGAGGATGTTTTCAGCTAATGCTGATGTGCTGTGCAGTTGAGGGATTAATAATCATGTGCAAGAAACTACCAGAAACAAGCCTTTTGCTACTGCTATGTTGTTGAAGTGGGGACCACCTCCACACCCGCAATCGAAGACAAGAGGGAGCATGACTTTAGTAGCATGCATTAAATGAAGTTGATTAAAAAAAAACAAGAGAACATGACTATGGCAGCATGCATCAAATGAAGTTTAAATACAAACGAGCAACCAAAGTCATCCACGTGAAAAAGACTTTGGTCTCACCTACATTGAGCTCCTTGTGGCATTTATTGATAACGTGGCAAATGGTTTGAAATAAGTAACATTGTTGGCCATTTCATGACCAAGAACAAATATGCATAAAAAGTTTTGGTTTGGAAATATGATAAGTCTGATTTCAACCAAACGCCTTGATATTTCAACCAAATTCAGTATTAATTATGTGACCATAATTCAATGGAAATTCGCGAGTATAATTGCACATGAATATGGGTGTATTTTCAAACCTGTGCATTATTCAAATTAATTACATGGTACCCATATTAGATATATATGCAATTAATTTAATCCACATCATTAAAAATATTTGGAGACGGGTTAATGATGCAGTCAAGCTCCAAGTCTAAGACATGCAATCAAGCTCCAAGACATGCAGTCAGGCTCCAAGATGTGTCATCAAGTCTTAAGACATGTAGCTAAGCTCCAAGATGTACAATTAGGATCCAAGATGTGCAGTCAAGCTTCAAGTCTAAGTTATGCAATCAGGCTCAAAGGAGTACAGTCAAGCCCTAAGACATGCAGTCAGGCTCCAAGATATACAGTCAGGCTCTAAGATGTGCAATCAGGACCCAAGACATGCAATCAGACTCCAAAACATGCAGTCAAGCTCCAAGCTGTATAATCAAGCTCCAAATTTAAGAAATACCCCAAGAAGTGAAAGTGATCCCCAATTTTTCAAATTGCCCCTTGAGGCTCAAAAACTATAACTACCCCTCTCTTGGCCTTGAAAAGGGATAGATAATTTTTTGAAGGAACTTGGAGGAGTCTTCATGAGACAGGTATCTCTCATGACACCAGTGGCCTTTAGCCACTGGTAATTTCTCTAGTGCCTAAAGACACTCTAACATGACCCACTATGGTACACATATGGGTCTCACCCATGCTGTGGTAATGGTGGGTTCTATATGATTAGTGAACAACAGGATAATGTTGGATAGATATTTAAAACACATTAAATCTTGATTACAAACTAATTAAATGGTAGAGTTACCTTGTAAATGCCTCATTAATCAAGAATTAATAACATTGTCCTAAATCAATTAAAAATTATCATTTAGCACTAATCACTATCATTAGTACTACCATGATTATGCTTAATTATCTCAAAGTATAATTAGGCTTAATTCATGCGACTTGGATCTTCGATCTCTTATAGTATAAACATCAGAGATCGCCTACTTTCAATTTTCTATGGGATATTAGAAAACACCACTCATCAATCTTTTCAAAAGCCTAAGTCTAGGACTGAGTCACCGAGTTATTAAGTCATGACTCATCGAGTCATTGAGTCATGACCCAATGAGTCAAATCTTAGCAAACACTATTCACCAACTCATTCAAAGCCTAAGTCTAGGATCAAGTCACTGAATCATGACTCACTGAGTCAAACCTTAGCAAATACTATTCATCAATTTATTTAAAAGCCGAAGTCTAAGACCGAGTCACTGAGCCATGACTCACCGAGTCAAACCTTAGCAAAAACACTTCAAATGAGCTAAACCCAGTTTACTTGGCCCACTCTTCCTAAGCTTCTCGTGAGCAATTGAGAGAGCCGACCTATACCTAGTTAACCTGGCCCATTCTTCTTAAGCTTCTCATGGGCAATGAGAGTAAGATGTACCAAACCTAGGTCACCTGTTTTCTTCTGGTCACTTTCATGTTTAAATGCAATAGAGATCACTCGGTCTTATGTCCTTTCAGGATATTCCAATTGGGTCACAAACCACCTACTGTCTCTATGGTTTCTCATACTCTAAATAATAGAAATCACCCGATCATGATTTCACCTAAGACAAACCAATTGGATCAAAACACTTATTCTTTAGGTTGATCCAGTATCTAGCAACCCAATCCAGAACCGTGTCACCCTATCCGCTCTTTGACTTGAGCTAATCTCCTAAATATCAAGTCATCATAATGTGCTCGACGATCCCAAAGATAACACATATTCATTCTAAGAGAGTGTTTATTTTATTTTTGGGTTTCTAAAATGCATTGTACTTTTTCTTTTGATCAAGGGTTTTCTTCCATTGTGGAGATATAATTAGGACTACTTACTATTGCCTTCGTACTCTTCTTGAAAGCTGAAACTAGAGGAGCTGCTTCGTGACCCAAGATTGCATTCTTGGTAACTCTTGAAGGATGAGGGTTAGGCAATCCCTGTCTAGTCTTTGCCCTCTCACTCGACTTTATAGCAACACTACTAGATTCAACCCCTTTCTTTTGAGATAGAGAAGTCCTCAAAGGACCTAAAGCCTAAGAAGCTTTATTATGGAATCGCACTGGAGTGCAATCTACCAAACATTGTTCCAATTTGGCTTTTGCATTAACTTCTACTTTAACCAAATCCTCCCTTAAAAGAGGCATATTGATCGATGCAATTTCCTTAGCATAAGCTAAAGGGATATAAGAAGCCGGCTTAGGAGTTATCGGCTTAGGAGTTACTGGCTCCATCTAGATATCTTCACCTATGGGGTATATTTGCTAACCAAAGCCCCACCATCTGATATGACTATGGTCAGTATGATACATATTCTATCTGGAACAACGATCATCTAACCACAACACATATTATAGAAAAGTGGCTGGCCCCTCTAAATCCATAGCTCATTATATCCCCAAGAAGATATCAACGGATGGTAAGCAAATGCACCACAGTTTGAAGGCATCTCCCTATTGATTTTATGCCCATTGGTACTATACCACCAAGCGTACTCCTTAAATATGTGAACTCTCTAGGTTGGATTAGGCAGGAAGACATCATAGTCATGAAATGTAGCAGTAAAATGGAATGATAATGGATACCACCAAGATGTGCCCATTTTTGCTTCACGCTCCTCCTGTAATATTTTCATAATATGATCTGGCATTTCCTAGTCATAGCCAAATTGCCTGACAAACCGATATTGTCCAAAACTTATAGCCATCCCAAAGAGAAAGTAAGCAACTTTGTAAGGAAATTACATACTCATCAGGCTTTCCAAAAGTACTTTCCGTGACCTTCACCTCGAATCCCATTAGGATCGCTGACTAGGGCAAACAAAAACATTTTTGGGAAATATTTATGTAGTCTCAATGGGTGATCAGTCATTGTATAAAATGAGATGTTCTTAAAAATATCGATCGTACACCTTCCCAACAAAAGCCTCTTGCTAGGTAGCTGTGTTGGCAATTCCACCTCATAAATCCAAGGAAAGTAGACCCCAGCCAAGCCATAAAAAAATATTTTAGAAAGTATGTATTGTATTAAACAGGTCTGGAGGGATATAAGGCCATATCGCCCAACCTTCGATAGATGTCACACAATACATGAGGAGCAATGGCTAATCTCTTCCATTGTGCAAGTTAGATGGCTAGAGTTAAGCACATGGGATTGATGCAGTGGTCATGAGCTGATGATAGATCGATAATGACTGAAAGCCACAACATTAAGAATAAGACTAACTCCTCCTCTGAAGCAATGCTTCTTAAGAAGGCTTCACCAACCTAGATATTCCACTTGGCCTAACCTTCAAGTGTAGGCATCTCCTTCACTTGGGCTTTTGGATTAGAGAATTGCCCAAATAACTGCGCCCAACCTACCCAAGAGAATTTGGTGCTAGAGCGCCTCAACCTACAGATTATGCTCATAAAACGGAATCCCAAACTACCCCTTTTGAAGTTCACATTTGGTGGGAGATGCAGATCAAAAGGTTCTCCGAGGACAAGCAATCCATAAGAGACTTTGAGATCTTATAGTGTGATACTCATCCTACTGTAAGAGAAATGAAAGGAATTGGTTGTCAAAGACTAGAATTGAATGAAGTCGTACATGGCCTCTATATGCCTGTGGAACAGGCTATGGGTATAGAGAATGATATCATAAATACCAGCTTGATGAAGCATATCCTCATGAATGGTTGTGATATACTCCACACAAGGTTTGAAGAGAGTATTCTTTAGTAGCATGCCTTTAAACCTCCCCCTTTCACCACTACAAACAAACTTGTAACTTGGAAGTATTGTCTTCCTCTAGTGGGGAGTTTCCATTGAATATTCATGAGGATCCAGTATCTCTTTGATGGGCAACAAGAAATAGCCGTCAAAATGGTCTTTCTCATCATAATGGGCGAAAGTGTTAGCAGACAAATAACCGCTCTCCACGTCTTTTCTATGAATAAAGATGGCTTGAAATGGAGAGTGAAAGGACATTCTTGAATTTTCATATCCTTCATGGAAAGGTGTCGCATGGGTGCATGACTATGTTTGTCACTTTCAAAATTAGGGAGCTTTTGTCGAGAAATGTTTGCACTTAACCAGATTAAATGCCCTTTATCAGATTCGTTCATCTGATAATAGCAGACAACATTTTGAAGTCGAGAGTCACTTCCCTGCTTCTACTTCTTTTGCTTTTACTGTAATGGACGTTGTGGCAGAAAGGAAGTTTCCTTTGGGCATTATTATGCAACAAGAACTTCCCTCTAGCATTATGATATAATAGGAACTTTCCTATGCTATAATGGGGTGGTAGGGATTTCTCTTTCCTTCAAATTATCTTCTGACACTCCTACACCTCATCCAAGGGTAGCATTAGAAGTAGGAACTACCTCAGTAATGGGAGGGTCCAAAATAGAAATGCCAATTGTGGAATGTGCCAATGTTCCTACATCATACGAACGACCATTTGCAATATGCCCTCTCATAGAGACTAGGTCAACATCACAAGGGACATGGCTTAGCTCACAGGCGATGGGGACGCGTCTGTAAGCCTGGACTCCATACTTGTGAAAAGAGATTGCGTCAGCAAACCCTTTTTTCAAGTTACAAAGGAATACTTGATGACATGGAGAAAAAAAAAGTATGACTTTTGGGCTTTTTCTCCATAAATCCTATGAATTTAAGCCTTCCAAAGAGTTAGAAAAATCTCTTTTTTTGGTTATAATATATATATATATATATCCGATCTAGTAGGCGGCTCGTGTCCAACAGTTAGCCGGCCCAAAGGCTAGCCCGCCTAAAGGCTGAGCACGTCTGGCAGTTGGCTCACTGATCGGGCCCATCCTTTAGGTCGCACATTCCTAATCCACCAAAGGGAGTTTCCACTGGAATTCCCCAACCTGGCCGGCAAGTAGTCGCCGAAGAGCATTCGCACGCTGTTGAGGCCATGTCTCCCTTCTTAGCTGGTTGATTTCACATTCCTTTGATAAGATAGATTTATTAGAACATTCCTATCATTATCTGCTCATTAAAGATCCAAGAACAATTGCTCAGAAATTTTTTTGTTTTAAGGAGGGGATTTCGAGCGAAGAAACATCTGCATAATGTGAACATGGTTAAGAAGTCATGGGCAATCACAAGAGAAGGTTGTGGGGCAATGTTGATGCTGAAGAAGACAGTGCTTAGAAAGTGGGTTGTCACCGAATTCATCAAGGAGCATAACCATCCATTTCTTAGCCCAAATGAGGTGATTATGCTCCGTTCCCATAAAAATGTGTTGGGTACTCCGAAAAGTTGGATTAAACCTTCTGATGGGGAAAGGATGGGTGGCAGTAGAATGGTGTCCATCTTTGGTACTGAAGGCAGTGAAATTAATGATGCTGGTTATAGTGGGCAAGATATTGGTAACCATGACCAGACTAACCATGGTGAGTTCCTTGCACCGGATGTGCAGAAATCATTACAATGCTCAAACGATTTGGCTGCATGTCTATTTTTCCATTTATCTTCCAATCCAAATAACAAGTAAAGTAAAATCTAGGAAATGAAATGCAAAAACATGGGGTTGCAGAACTCACTTGTTCCTAAAGAAATTGAGCTTGATTTTTGAAAATGCTGTTAAGAGATGTCAAGTGATAGTTTTCCCTTCTGAAGAAAGAAATGAGAGATAGGTGACCACCTAATAGAACTCAAGGCAATGGGTTTTCTCCTCTCGTCCCAACAGGAGTAGAATGTTGAAGTTCTCGAAAGAATTTGTCAAAAAGTTGAAGACCCATTACTTGAGATGTGTCTCTATTCGAAAGAAAGATGGAGTTTAAATACAAGGTGAGAATTGGTCAGATTGCTGATGCAGCTGCAAGTTGCCTGCCTGGCTGCTTGCTTCCTTAGTGCCTAGAACGACGTGTAGAACAGCAATAATGCATGCAGCTGAGAGTATGGCTTCCAAGCAAAACATGTGACGACCCACCCTAGGATGGCAATGCTATGCTGGCAGTATGGCGGGTTTTCCCAAGATCTACCACACTTGAATAAATAAATGCACCATGATAAGACACAAGTAGACAAAAATAGTGAAAAATGAATTAAAATATAAAATTCTTAGTTCAGTCTATTACATCTCAAGCACAAACAATATTTAAAGCATGTCTAAATAAAACCATAAGTCTCATTAACATCAATGATAAAAACTAAATGATTTAAGTAAAAATCTCTCTAGGAATCTTCCATTTCAGCCTTACTTCTCTTTGGATGGATCATTTGTAAGAGGAAATGAAAAGGGTGAGTGTAAAACTCAGTAAGTAGAAATTAATCTTAGTACGTGTGTTAACAAAGAAATCTACACAAGCACTACATCTGGTATTTCTCTTATTATTTTAATCTCTTAACCTAATTTTTCTTTATCATCTATTGGGTATATAACTCTGAAAAATATCTGACCAGTTTGATGGACCATCACCTCATGTTTAGGGAAGAAAAATCTCAACCCTTGGTAGTTATCCAATTAAACTTTAAGATCTGACCATAATTTATAAGATCTGACCCATCCAATGTGTCTGGAAGGTCCAAAAACTCTGAAAACAACTATCTAATTGTCCAAAACAGAGATTGGGAAGTTCCAAAAAGAAGGGACAAAAATTCTAGAAAGTGTACCTTAATTAATCATCATCTGACTCGTGAATCGGGTCAATCTCTCTTGATTAATCATCATCCAACCCATGAATCACAAAGATTATATAGGAATGAATATCTCATGACCATTTTAGTAGACCAATCTGATAATCTAAGGGATAAAATCTAAGCCCTTTAAATCTGTCAACACAATATCTCATGATCCAGTCATATTTTGAAAAATCTGATCCGTTCATCGAATCCAGAACGTTTAAAAATGTGGAAAACGACTATAAGATCGCTAAATTCTGACATCTATGGACCCCAAAACATCTCATTTGTTTCTGATCGTCCATTCAAAATTTCTACGGTTAGGGTTCCCCCTTCCCTTCTTCTTCCTCGCGTGCACGCGTTCAGCAGCCATGACTATCGGACCTCGCCACCGCCTCCGCTCTTGCCATGCGTCGCCGCCTGCCTTTCCCGCCATCGCCGTCTGTCGACGACGCGCCTGCCATTTGCCATCGTCGCCATCTGTCGTCGCCTCTACGGCCGACGACTTGCATCGGCTGCCAGATTTGGGCACGCCGAATGCGCATTTTTTGGCCTAATCTGACCGGCCGGCCAAGGCCAGAACAGCCTGGCCGTTCTTCCCTCTGATCTAGCCCTCTGATTTGGGCTTAATCTGATTAGAAATTCTGATCTTTGACTCTGGCAAATCTGGCCATTCGACGACCGTGACCCAAATCGGCCGTCAACATGGTGGTTTCTCTCTTATCGAAGGCACGATTTTAGGTTTGGATCTCTGATCTCTGATTCAGAATAATCGGATTTCTCTGATGGGTTTTCCGTCTTCTTTCCCAATCCGTGGCAGCCATGACTACCGGCGAAGGAGAAGATGGAACCCATCCATCTGCCATCTGCCTCACCGTCGTTCACCTGCCGCCAGCCCTTCTCACCGCCGACGTCCGCCCGTCTTCGCCTCTGCCGACCCGCGTCGTCGTCGACTCCACCCAGCCGTCGCCATCTGGCTGGGCTGGCCACGCTGGATGCTCATCCGGTCTAGTCGGTTGGTTGACTGGCTGTGGCCGGTCGTTCGTCCGGTCTGGTCGGTCAGCCCCATCTGGCCGTGGATGACTTTGCAACTCCCATGGAAATCTATTTGGGTTTTTGCTTGATTTGAATCTAATCTACTTAGATTAAAAATCTGAGTTCTCTGATCTTTTGGGAATTAACCACATGCATAAAAACTCTATACTTTTCATTGGAATTAACACATAAAAATATCTAATGCATTAAAACAAAAAAAAAGAATATAAATCATGCATTCTTCTATTTTGTATTACTTTTTATAAAAATCTAAATAATGAAAAATAATTTCCACTTACTTATTTCTAGAAAACCCATAACTCTTGATCTAGAATCTCTTCCTCCTTCTCTTTCCTTAGCCGTAGGTTTTTCCTCTCTTTTGGGAAACCCCTTTATGGCTATTTATAGAGGATTTTCTTTTGTTACATAATTCGATTAGAACTCTATCTGCGTAACAAATTTTCAATAGTTGATAAGGGAGGATGTAGATAAGGCTTATCCTCTTGTGGGTCCCACTTTTTCAAAAGTGAAAAATAAAATTGCAAAAATTATAAAATTTTATACTACTCTGGTTTCAAACCTTTGACCTTTTCTCTCTCGGACCACATCTCTAACCATCCAAGCTACATGGGTTGCTGAGATTTAAATAATAATATAAATCATTTAAATCTTAAAATCTATGGTTAACTGGTCATCGGTCAAAATTTCTACTCTTGCCACATCAGCATAAAAGGAAAAAATCTTTCATTAAATCTAACATCGGTTGTTACAAAAAAGGGTGTAGAAAAATGCTCTAAACGAAGTCGAAGGCTCATTTAATGATCTGTCCACCTCACCTTGCCATCTGCTCAAGACCATATGCTGGACGCTTCCCAGGTTTTTTTTAGGTTTTCACGTGCGGCTGTAATTCATCTTCCTCCCCATCTCGCCGAAAATGGGCTTTAACAGAGAAGGTTCCTAGATGCGTGTTTTGCAGTTTTCACTTGAAGTCGAAATCAGTTTTTGAAAATGTTGTCAAGGGATGTCAAGTGGCAGAACCTAAACCAAGCAAGCTTCTTTTCTGTCTCTTCCGAAGGGAAAATGAAGATATGCGAAAACCCAGCAGAGCCTACACCAAGGGGTGTTCCCTTCTCCTGCCTTAAGGAGCTGAAATGTCGAAGTCCTTAATAAGGACTTGTCAAAAAGTTGAAGAAATCTGTAGAGCAAAAATGTAGAAAACAATGGTGCTCTCAGCAGCTATATAAAGGCAATAAGTGGTTGCTGTTGAGCCTAGCGAATGGCTAAAAGAAGAAAAAGTCCCTGTTGAACCTACCTAAAATGGGAACCCGTCACAGCTTTCTAAATTTCGAATGAACTGCTGGCTAAATCAAATTGATCGTGAGGTTACATCGAAATCTGATTTTTCAAAAGTCAGGGGATGGTGGCCACCACTCTGCTCATTTCATCAAAATGCTTACCCAGGCTACCTAAACACCAGGGAGCATTTGTAAGCGTATGGTAAATCAAGCAGAAAGTAGAGACGATAGTCGCATAGCATTTGGCATTCTTGGCACACTTGTGGAATCTGAAGCTTAGTCTCCGGTGGCTTTAAGTCCACACTTTAGTGTTTAACAAGAAATTACAATCACATATAGATGCCAGCGTCATATGCAGTGATAGTTGGAGGCACAGTAGAAGGAATTTGATGAGAACAAATTCGAGCCTTGATTGCGTAGATGAAAAATTGGTGTTGCGGCGTTGTAGTCGGCCCTGGACTGGGCATGCAAAGTCGGAAAGATGGATCAGAGTGCCATAAAGCAAGGCAATCTCATACCTCATAAGCTCAAGTGGGCTCTCTCCAAAATCAGCCCTCTCCGTTTCCATGCTTGTCTGCCTTGGAACGCAGGAGAAAGCTGATTTAATTTTATCTTGCTTTAGAAGCCACCAAAGCCAAGATCTCAAAATTCATTGCCAAGTGTCCTTCACTATAATTTCATAAATTAAATTACTATTACATGCCAATCCATCTCATATACATGAATTGAAATCTTTTCAATACAACCATACAACTACATTATGTAATTACAATTCCAAACCATTATATCATCAGGAAAATGTCTTCAAATCTTGTCTTTGAGCCCCAACCCATTACTGGGATTCTTTACCTGACTTGCTAGTAAAAAAAATAAGAATAAGAAGGCATGAGTCCTGGGTGAACTCAGTAAGTAGGCACAAATAGAAATCAATAATTAATTAGAAACCACATATTCTCAATAAGGACATGGATAAAATATGACAATATAATCATATCATGAACATATACACATGAGGCTCAAGCCATCATTTATCTTATTAGCACATCCTTCATCATTCAAGTGTATTCACACATCATTATAATATAAATACATTCACTTAATACCATATATCAGCACAGGCATGGGATAATCTCTATACCATCACTTTCACACTTTCACAAAATATACAATAGCAAAAAGAATCATAGGATAAGCTTTATCCCCAATTCACTTATACATAATAGAGAAGAAGTTAGGGAGTACACTGGATCCCCATCAACCCACATATACATAGGAATCATGGGATACTTACTATCCCTCTCCTTATCTTGAAAAGTACAAGACGCACTATCCATCATGGGATATTCTTTATCCCTTTTTAAGTAGACATCCATACATAAGAATAAGCATCATTATTTAGAAAGACATGGCATACCTTCTATCCCCAGTAATTATATATTCATATCATAAGCAAAACACTGCTTACTTCAATTCAAAGGATACTCACTATCTCTAACATTCGTGTAGTCACAAAACCTAACGAAAGTCAACATTTAGAAAACATGGGATATCCATTATCCCCATTCAATCATATATGGCCGGATTCAAAGGAATGGGATAAACACTATCCCCATTAATGTATACAGTAAGATAAATGCCTACTTACCTTACTGACGAATTAGCTTACAACTTCTTGAGTTCCAAAGTTCCACAAGCTCCACAGCTTTTCATTCTGTTTAATAAAACTACACATATCATGATTCCATATATTCAATTTACACATATATCAAATGTCTCATTGGTCAATTATGCATCTCAAACATTTACTTTAGTTGGGAATCAACATCCATTTCCGTTTGTGATGGTCCTATAGATTCTTTAGACATAACTATCTAATTTATGTATAGTTTTCATATCCAACATTCTTAACATTAAACAACTTCATTAACAATTTAATTATACCCCACATAAACTAATCCCTCACTCCTACTTCATTAGGGTTCTTGGGCTGCAATCAAACCCCTTAAATATAATTTATATTTTGGTCCCATGACCCTACTTAAGCTAAGCAAGTTGTATGGAAAATCTGAATTTCAAATGGTGTGGGAGAAAACAAACTAATTGTGTAAGTGTAGAAATTAAGTGTAGTGAAAATACATAAGCACACAATAATTGAGGCACAAGGATTATAGTGGTTCGGTCCCCCTCTTGGCACCTACTCCACTCTCTAAGGTTTTCCCAACCTTGGATTCTACTATAACCCATAGAATCATAACGTCCCTTGGTTTTACAAGCTAACCAAGAACTCTACTTTGTTTTTACAAGCTTAATAGCAACTCATACAATCTATTTCTCAAGAGCTAACAAGCAACTCAACTTTTATAGGTATAGATGTACAAGAAAATGTCTCTAATTTGGCTTGGATGTACATACAATTTAAGCTTAAATAATAAAGATAAAACATTAAGCTCACGGTGCTTTCTGACCTCTCTCGATGAGTAGATGGATGAATATTTGAAGCTCTTTGTTCATTGAAGCTTGTTGGAATGAATGTACCTTTTGGATTTTTAGTTCTTGTATTAAGTTTGTGTTTATTGTTCTCAAAAAGTTTGTTTCTTTTCTTTAGAACTTCTATTTGTAAGTTCCAAATTTAAACTAGTCATTGCTTTCCCAACTTTTCGACCATTGAAAGTGTCTCATTAAAAACCACCCGCCACTGCCTCGTCAGAGCCTCTAAAGTTAATTTCGAAGCCTCTAAAGGTTAGTGGCTCATTAGAGTCATGGGCGCATATGTTTGGTCCCTCCAAAGTAAGTGATCCGCTCCTTTGAAGCTTCTAGATCATCCGAAGTAATAACTTTGGATGCATCGAAGTCCCTTAAATCCTATTTCTACCCAACAGCTCCTCCGAAGCCTCTTTTACCTCTAAAGTTTCTCTTTATGACCTTCAAAGTAATGTTGATTCTTCCGATGCTTGATAGTATTGCCTTCAAAGTTCTCTTGCTTACCTCCAAAGCTCCCTTCCTTCAACTCCAAGTTGGAAGTTTCTTTCTTCTCCTTTGAAGCTTCACTCTTCAACTCCGAAACATTCTTCACCTCCGAAACTCTCTTATTAACTCCAAAGCTTCCTCCTTTAACTTTGAAGCTCCCTTTTTCGACTCTGAAGTTTCTCCAAAAATAGAAATCTTAGCAACACTGTTATTAGCTTAAATCAAGTCATTAATAGTTTTTATTAATCATCAAAACTTGATCCTTAAGGCTCAACATTATACACATATTTTATGGCTTATATGTGCCTTTCATTGACCGTTTCATATGTATCATCTAAATCATAACAATTCCAGAAAGAGTTTCAAGGGAATTTCATTTCCAGTCATACATACTCATCATATCACATGATTAACATGTAAACAATCATAAGAACAAATCAATTAAGCCTTGATTTCAATGAATTGGCTGCTTAAACACTTGATGCATAGAAACCCTTTCTAACCTCCACTTAGGTTACGGTAAAAAAAATTAATTTTTCATTCTCAAATAAGTGCCAAAACTTAGCAATTAATCAATTAATCATTTACCTCATGGTTTTAACAACCATTTCCATCACCTCCCCAAAAGTACTATTCACAAAACCCTACCATAGCATAAATCATGATTTTTTAGGCCCAAGTAAGCCCCAAAACACAATAATCAATGAATTAAGTATTTTCCCTATGATCTAAAAAATAATTTATATCAATTTCTCCCACAAACTACTATTTATGAATTTTGTAAAACCCTAGTCATGTATAGAACACAATTTAAATAAGAGAACACCAACTTACCATGTCATTTACGTATGACTTCCATCATAGATCATGATTCTGGCCTCCAATCCTCAAGAACCCAACATGGGTTGCAGAAAAATCAAAATCTCATCTTCTTTCACCATTCAAATGACCAAAACCCATCTTCATATGCGTTCTTTGATGTTTATCCTCCTAAATCCTCTTCTTTTCTAGCAAAATTGCAAGGATTTATGCATAAATGAGGTTAGGTCAAGGGTTTGGGAAAAACTAGAATGAATGGGGAAGAAATTGGATAGAAAATGGGTTGAAAAGTTGGCTGACCGCCTTTATTTGCCAACCAGTGTCGTGGAGTAGAATTGGGTGTCGTAGTGCCCCGATTAGCTGCCATCCGCCCTCCTTCCATTTTGCCTTGGCATTGCTGCGCTAACCCTACTGCCCCCAGTTTCTTCCTCTTTTTTGCTTCATTTCAAGCCTTCTTTCCACCATTCTTTTTTCATCATTTTTTTCATATTATAATAGTATAAAAATGCTCAAAAATCTTCCTTAATTTAACCACATACCAAATCATATATCCATTCATATACCTATGCTACTTTTACCCATGCAACATTTCATTTCAAAGAAATGTTCTTTACCTCATTCCCACATCATAGATTCTATAACAAAATGTGCGTAATAACTTTAAAAGTTGAATTTAGTCCATGTGCATCATGTTCATAAGGATACTTCACAATACTTTCCTTTATTTTAATGCCTTGAGCGTTACAATAAATTACATCATGTAAATGAGAACTATCTTCTTTGAAAGCTTCAAATGTCAATATGTTAGATCAACCATTTTTCATTTTAGAGGACGTGGGATATAAATTTTGTCCAAGTTACCATTTCTACATCTAAAGGAGTCACTCAATATCAATTATTGGTATTTTGTCCACTTCTTGCAATATTTAGACTTTTCAAGAATGGACTGAATACCATAGAAGCACCAATAGTGTATGTCATTATACAAGTGGGAGTATTGTAACACCTGTGGTAGTTGAAATCTACTTATGTGGTAATGGGTATAGTTTATCTTATAAATTCAATAAATTTTACTATTTGAAGCTATATAAAGTCAATAAGAAGAAAAGAACTTAAGTTGTGAAATGGAGAAAAAGCATGTTTATGATCAATATGAATAACATAAAATGGTCATCATACCTATTGTAATGTGTGTGGAATATTGGATTGAGCATTGAATGCAATTTGAAATAAAAATAGCCTATGGAGTTATTTATGATAGAAAATGATCGGTAAAAGTAACTGAATAGGTGATTTTTGATAAGTGACCTCAAATGAGGTAGTGAATGGTATGAACATAATTCATTTCATATATCTGATGTATGGGAATTGATTTTTATGACGTTGGAAGTGTTTATGTGAAATGGGATCATTGATGAATTGTATAAGTACAACTTCTGAATTTGAATAGTTCCTTGTAATGAGTGGATTATTGCTTGAGCTTAGGAGTGAGATTTAATTACTTGAATGAGCATTTTGGGATGATTATGAAAGAGAAAAAGTGGAAAATTTGGAAGAAAACTAAAGGAGCACAAGTGTAGATTATGAAAATGCTGAATTTGAAAAATGGGCCATTGTGATTGTATTTTGACATAGATAATGGACTAATTTGAAATAGTATTCAACATATAAGTTTTACATCATGAAATTATCTTTCTAATTGAATAAAAATCACTTGATTAAGATATCATATGAGAAAGTTAAGACTAATACACCGAAACTGCTCCAAAGGGCTAGAAAACAATAAGATGAATGAATTAGGTCAATTTATCCAAATTTTGGCATAGTTGGGGGATGATTTGGAAAAAAATATTAACATGAAAGCTGTATCCCTTGAAGTTAGCTTTCCAATGCCTTAAAATTCAGGTAATATGTAAAAGTTATGCCTCAACAACCACCAAAGTTTCCTGCATCCTCGCAATTGCTGGCCTCTCCCCAATCTCTTCCATCTCCTCAACAATAGCCTTGGCAGATCCCCCAACTATAGTTGACTTCAGACAACCAATGAAGTTGCACCAACTATAGGCTTGGAACCAAGAGACACAAAACTAGCCAAAAGAGGAATTATATGGAAAGTCCATACAAATGAGGAGAGATTAGAAGAGATCGGTATGGGAGAAGGGGGATATGCTACCCCTCTAGAGGAACCACTGATGTCCCCTAGAGAATGGACCCACTCCCTAGTGGCTACGTCGGGGATAAAGGATGTGGATGAATCCGATATGATGGCCTAACCAGGTCTAGCGAAAGAATAAGGTGTGGAAGTTGTGAAGTGCTTCCGCTAGAAGAGAGATCAATGGGACTGGCCTCACAAGGAATATCAACTCCTAGTGGCTCCAATCGGACATCCGAAGCCAACGACTACTCCTTATTTGAACTAGTGGAAGCATGAAACTTCTACTTTTTGGCGACCATTTTAGTTCTCTATAGGGACAGAGGAGCCACCTGATAGGAATGGAAGCAAACACACAAGTGGGAGCAGAGTAGGGAGTTACACAGAAATACAAAAAAAACGTCTTGTTCCTATTCTATAGTAGATCTCATGTCTAGGAACAAAGAAGACAGAGAAGGAAGAGGATCAAGAGTGATAACCTCTTCACCAGGAAAGCCACATGGAAAAATCGCCTGGCGACAATGGTCCGCAGAGGAAATAGCATCCATTGGCAATAGGCCTACAATCATTAACCTATACCTAATGACATACAAGTTATATCGCTCTAAAGGAGAAGGGGCGATTGAGGGGTGAACAAGATTGGTTGTCCAAATTGCCAAAAAAAGGGAAAACCCCAACAATCTTGACCCAAGCCAAACGACTTTTCCAGTCGTCGTCTAGGTCAGCAGTTTGCACGAAATACTCGTGTTAGGGAACATGGGGGATAAGATAAAAGTAATAGCTAGAATGAGGAACTTTGCTCAAGGTAAAGATAGTTAAAAAGATTGAGAAAGTGAAAATAGAAACCTCTCAAAGATTATGGACCCAATGACAAAAGGACACGATATAACGCTAGTTATTTAGGACTAATTGCCCCAGAGAAATATTATAGGTATGAAGAAGGGCAGAGATGAAATGTGCTTGATCTAAATGAAATTCTGCCCTAAGAGAACCTAAAGAAACAAGAATCAGGTTTTCGCAAGGAAGCCATGGTAGGGCAATGGGTTTTGGAAACACTCAACTCATACCCTTTGGCAGAGGATAGAGCCGGAATGCCTCCATGAAACTTTCTAACAAACGCGGATGAGACCTGTCAACAACCATAAAGAAGAAAGATAATCATAAAAGAGAATAGTGATGGTTTGAAGACAAAAGGGGAGAAGAAGAAAACCAAAAGTGGGAAATGATTTTTTGTATCTACAGCAGCATCTTAAAGACGTCTTTCAACAAAACTGTCTAGTGTTTCATGTAAAACCAGATAAATGATAGCCTAGGGATCTGTGAAAACTAAAAACCAATAATTTTCACATCTTGTTACATTTAAACCTCATAAACGTGGATGAATAGAAGCATCAAGAGGTCACATTAGCATAGATAAAGCTGTTACAGAATGATTAGTGTTGAAATTTTAAAAAGGTGGAGAGCTTGCACAAAGGTGCCTGAAACATAGAATTCTGGATCTACTGAAAGTCAATATTTAAAAATGGACCCACTTGGGCAGGCACTACAGGATTAAAAAGTGGAAGGGTTAGAGCATCTCCAGATCTATTGCTATCTAAAGGTGCATGGGCCCTGCTCCATACATTGCGCCAACCTACACTCACGAGCACAGGCACTACTTCAGTCAAACCATGCCCGTGCAAAGGCGCCTGAAACATAGAATTTCAGATCCACTAAAAGTAATTATTTGAGTAGAGCTGCTTGGGTGGATGCTATGGGATTAAAAAGTGGAAGCGTTCAACAAGGCAATCTGAGGATCATGAGGAAAATAACCAATAAAAGTCATAGGTGTCTATTAATTGAGAAAAGGGAACTTGATTGTGTCCAGGAAGGCCCTCACGTCAAGCATAAGGATTATGCTAATGGTTCATATTGGATTGTAAATAGTAATGATATAGAAGAATTGCCCATTAATGGGTGATTCTTAAAGCATTACGATGCATGAGCCGAGAGAGAGCAAACGTTGGGGGCATTGCTCCCCCTTTCTAACCCTTACAAATGTGTCTCAAGCAATTTGATTTGCATGCGAAATTAGAATTATCATGAAGTCTGCAAAAAAGAAACATGTCAAGAGACCAAGTGTTGTGAGAAAAATTACTAAAATTATATTAATATATGAGATTCTCATACATGGGAGGAGTTTACAAATGAGTCAAAGCGATTAAAATAGACTCCTTCAGATAGTTGAGCTGTTCCTCTACTATCTTCAATGCTTGAGCAACTTCCGGGCTCACAATTAGAGATGACTTTAACTCTATTAGAGCCTCCTTAGTTGCCGTTACTTCTTGCTTGGAAACAACTACTGCTTCCTTCAAGCACCTGATAATCTCTAAACCTTCACCTTCATTTTTCTCCTTGGAAGCAATAAGAGATTCTTAAATGGATAAATGATGGCTCGACTAGTGAAAGTCCCTCTAAAGGGCTTCGAGGCGATCTCTGTTTGTTCTCACATCTTCTCTTAAAGAGACCAATTTTGCTTAAAGAGAGGAAAGATGCTCTGAAGCCATGCTCATGGTTGATGATTTCTCATCAACTTTAGCTTGTATATCTTGAACTTCAACTTCCTTAACAATGATGGTTTCAATAGGAAGTCTTGAGATAGCATCTGACTCAGCTTGTGTCCATGCTTGTTGAAAAGACTCAAGTTGCTCGAAAATGGCTGATAGACAGGAGATGTCACTGCCTAGCCTTTTGATACCTTCAGCATGGAATAGAAAATGATCTTTCAACTTTGCAATTGCATCAGATGAAGAGGCTCTTCGCAGTGATCTCCCAAAGTCAGAGCAAAAATATCGGACTTCATCTTCTAAGTCTTCCTGTTGAACTTTGCTTTGCTCCTTTGTTACCTAGATGTGACTCGAAGATAACATCTAAAGAAAATTCTCACTAAATAAAGCATGAAAGTAAGATGTCAGTGCTTCAGGCACTTCCCTATCTAACTCATAGACACTATCATCAACCTCAATATGCAACAATGCCTCTAGAGGAGAAAGGAAAACTTCATTAGTGGCATAATGATCCTCAATATCAGGAGTAGCTTTGCTCGCATCTCCATCAGGAACAACTATAGCAATAGCATCCTCCAATGGGATCTTTGTTTAGGTAACCTCCTCTTCAATCGAAGGTTTTACAGATCAAAGATATTAGGTAATGGTTCTCTTTGGTCCCATACTAATGTATCAACAGCTTCCAGCTGATTGATATGCATCTCCATGAGAATCCCTTCAGCAGTAACAACTTTGATACCTTCACCATCAGATGCAACAACACCTTCCACCAATTTCTCTGATGCCTCATTGGGTCTAGAAGATGATGGGGCAGAAGGAGTTGTCTCATAAGGAAACATGCCCTCTAGAAGAGGTTTAGGCACTTTTCGACTTACTTTGGCCTTCTTCCTTTATTTTGTGATGGAGCACTTGGAAGCAATCTTTCTTTTTTGCAAAATAGGAGCCTCTTCATTGGCTATCGACTTCTTGCTCTTTTTGATAGCTGGAGTAGGAATCTCTTTGCTAACTATCACCTTTTTGCTCTTCATGACAGCTAGTGCAGGAGCATTTATACTGGCTACTGTCTTCTTGCTTTTCTTAATAATTGGAGCAGGAACCTCTTTACTTGCTACTGCCTTCGTACTCTTCTTGAGAGCCGAAACTAGAGGAGCTACTTCATGACGTGAGACTGCATTCTTGGTTGCTCTTGTAGGAGGAGGGTTGGGCAATCCTCGGCTAGTCTTTGCCCTCTCACTCTGCTTGGCAGCAACACTACTAGATTCAACCCCTTTCTTTTAAGATAGAGAAGTCCTTAGAGGAACAAAAGCCTAAGAAGCTATATTACGAAATCATACTAGAGTGCAATCTGTCAAATACTGTTCCAATTCGGCTTCTGTGTTAGCTTCTGCTTTAACCAATTCCTCCCTTAAAAGAGGCGTGTTGATTGGTGCAATTTGCTCAAGATAAGTTGGAGGGACATGAGGAGTAGGCTTAGGAGTTATCGGTTCAGGAGTTACTGGCTCCACCTAGATATCTTCACCTATGGGGTATATTTGCTAACCAAAGCCCCACCATTTGATATGAATAGGGTCAGCAAGATAAATATTCTGTTAGGAATGATAATCATCTAACCACAACATGTATTGTGGAAAAGCGGCTGGCCTCTCAAAATCCATAGCCCGTTGTATCCACGAGATGATATCCTTAGGCATGTCAAGTACAAAAGAAGATATCAACGTACGGTAAGCAAACGCACCACAATTTGGAGGCATCTCCCTATTGATTTTATACCCATTGGTACTATACCACCAAGCATACTCCTTAGATGTATGAACTCTTCGGGCTAGACTAGGCAAGAAGACATCATAGTCATGAAATGTAGCAATAAAACAGAATGATAATGGATACCATCAAGATGTGCCCATTTTTGTTTCACGCTCCTCCTGTGATATTTTCATGACATGACCTAGCATTTCCTTGTCATAGCTAAATTGTTTGACAAACCAATATAAAAAGTATGGCTCTGTCCAAAACTTAGAGTCATCCCAAAGAGGAAGTAAGCAACTTTGTAAGGAAATTACATACTCGGCTTTTCAAAAGTACTATCCATGCCCTTCACCTTAAATCCCATAGGATAACTGACTAGGGCAAACAAAAATATTGTCTAGAAAAATTTATGTCGTCTCAACAGGAGGTCAGTCATTGCATAAAATGAGATGTTCCTAAAAATGCCTGTCATAAACCTTCCCAATAAAAGACTCTTTCTAGACAGCTATGTTGGTGATTCCACTCCATAAATCTAAGGGAAGTAGACCCCCAACCAAGCCATAAAAAATGTGTTGGAAAATAGGTATTGCAAAAAATAGGTTCGGAACGATGTAAGACCATATCGCCTAGCCCGCGATAGATGTTGCACAATACACAGGGAGTAATGGCTAATCTCTTCCCTTGTGCAAGTTTGATGGCTGGAGTTAAGAACATAGAATTGATGCAGTGGTCATGAGTTAATGATGGACAGATAATCACTAAAAACCACAGCATTAAGAGCAAGGCTAACTCCTCCTCCGGAGCAATGCTTCTTAAGAAGGCTTCATTAACCCAGATATTCCAGTTGGCCCAATCTTCAAGTATAGGCGTCTCCTTCACTTGGGCTTTTGGATTAGAGATTCATCCAAACAACTGCGCCTAGCCTACCCAAGAGAATTTGGTTCCAAAGCACCTCAACTTACTAATTATGCTTACAACACGGAATCCCAAACTACCCTTTTTGAAATCCTCATTTGGTGAGAGATGTAAATCCAAAGGTTCTCCAAGGACAGGTAATCCACAAGTGACATTGAGATCCCATAGCATGATGCTCATCTCATTGCAAGGGAAATGAAAGAAATTGGTTGCCGAAAACCAAAATTGAATGAAGCCACTCATGGCCTCCATATGCTTGTGGAATGGGCTATGGGTACAGAGAATGATATCATAAATACTAGCTTGACAAAGTGTATCTTCATGAATGGTTGTGATATGCTCCACCTAAGGTTTGAAGAGAGTATTCTTTGGCAGTGTGCTTTTGAACCTCCCCTTTTTACCACTACAAACAAACTTGTAACCTGAAAGTATTGTCTTCGTCTAGCGTGGAGTTTCCACTAAATATTCATGAGGATCCAGCATCTCGTTGATGGGGGACAGGAAATAGCCGTCAAAATGGTCTTTCTCATCATAATGGGCGAAAGCGTTAGCAGACAAATAACTACTCTCCACATCGTTTTGTGAACAAAAGATGTCTTGGAACGGAGAGCGAAATAACATTCTTGACTTTTCATATCCCTCATGAAAAAGTGCCGCATGGGGGCATGACCTTGTTTATCACTTTCAAAGTCAGGGAGCTTTTGTTGAGAAATCTCTACATTTAACCAGATGAAATGCCCGTTATCAGATTCTTTCATCTGATAATAACGGACAACACTTTGAAGTTAAGAGTCACTACCTTGCTTCTACTTCTTTTGGTTTTTCTGTGATGGACATTGTGGTAAAACAAAAGTTTTCTTTAGGAATTGTTATGTAACAAGAACTTTCCTATAGCACTGTGATATAATAAGAACTTTCCTATGCTATAGTGGGGCGGTAGGGATTTCTCTTTCCTTCAAATTATCTTCTAACATTCCTACACCTCGTCCAATAGTAGTATTAAAAGAAGGAATTGCCTCAGTAACAGGAAGGTCCAAAATAGAAGCACTAATTGTAGAATGTGCCAATGTCCCTACATCATCCCAACGATCATCCGCATCGTGCCCTCTCGTAGAGACTAGGTCAACATCACAAGGGACATGGCCTACCTCACCAACCCTGATAGGAGATTCAATAAAATCCACGTGATCAAGTGAACCTTCAAGCGATGGGGACATGTCTCTAAGCCTGGACTCGTGTCAACAAATTCTTTTTTCAAGTTACAAAGGAATACTTGATGACATAAGAAAAAACAGTATGTTTTTTGGGCTTTTTCTCTGCAAAGCCTATGAATTTAGGGCCCTCCAAAGATTTAGAAAAATCTCTTTTTTTGGTTATATATATATATATATATATATATATATATATATATATCCAATCTAGCAGGCAGCCTGTGTCCAACAGTTAGCCCCCCCAAAGGCTGGGCTTGTCCAATAGCTAGCCCGCCTAAAGGCTGAGTGCGTCTAGCAGTTGGCTCACCGATCGGGCCCATCCTTTGGGCCGCATGTTCCTAATCCACCAGAGGGAGTTTCCACTGGAATTCCCCAACCTGGCCGGCAAGTACTCGCCGAAGAGCATTCTCATGCTGTTGAGGCCATGTCTCCCTTCTCGGCTGGTTGATTTCACATTCCTTTGATAGGATAGATTTATTAGAACATTCCTGTCATTATCTGCTCATTAAAGATCCAAGAACAATTGCTCAAATATTTGTTTGTTTTAAGGAGGGGATTTCAAACGAAGAAACATCTGCATAATGTGAATAGGGTTAAGAAGTCACAGGCAATCACAAGAGAAGGTTGTGGGGCAATGTTGATGGTGAAGAAGATAGAGCTTAGAAAGTGGGTTGTCACAGAATTCATCAAAGAGCATAACCATCCATTTCTTAGCCCAAATGAGGTGACTATGCTCCGTTCCAATAAAAATGCATCGGGTACTCCGAAAAGTTAGATTAAACCTTCTGATGGGGAAAGGATGGGTGGAAGTAGAATGGTGTCCATCTTTAGTCCTGAAGGCAGTAGAATTAATGATGCTGGTTATAGTGGGCAAGATATTGGTAACCATGAGCAGACTAACCATGGTGAGTTCGTTGCACTAGATGTGCAGAAGTCATTACAATGCTCAAACGATTTGGCTGCATGTCTATTTTTCCATTTGTCTTCCAATACAAATAACAAGAGAAGTAAAATCCAGGGAGTGAAATGCGAAAACATGGGGTTGCAGAACTCACTCGTTCCCAAAGAAATTGAGCTCTGTTTCCGAAAAACCCATTAAGAGATGTCAAGTGACAGTTTTCCCTTCCGAAGAAAGAAATGGGAGATAGGTGACCACCCAACAGAACTCACGGCGATGGGTTTTCTCCTCTCCTCCCAACAGGAGTAGAATGTTAAAGTTCTCGAAAGAACTTATCAAAAAGTTGAAGACCCATTACTTGAGATGTGTCTCGGTTCGGAAGAAAGATGGAGTTTAAATAGAATGTGAGAATTGGTCGGATTGCTGCTGCAGCTGCAATTTGCCTACCTAGCTGCTTGCTTCTTCAGTACCCAGAACGACGTGTAGAACAGCTAAAATGCATGCAGCTGAGAGCATGGCTTCCAAGTAAAAAAACTGTAGAAAAATGCTCTTATGTCCACCTTAGTGTGCCGTCTGCTCAAGCCCATACGCTGGATGCTTCCCAGATTTATTTTTTTTTAATGTTTTCACATGCGACTGTAATTCATCTTCTTCCCCATCTCACCGGAAATGGGTTTTAACAGAGAAGGTTCCTAGATACCTGTTTTACAGTTTTCACTTGAAGTCGAAATCAGTTTTAGAAAATGTTGTCAAGGGATGTCAAGTGGCAGAACCAAAACCAAGCAAGCTTTTTTTACGTCTCTTCCGAAGGAAAAATGAAGATATGCGAAAACCCAGCAGAGCTCACACCAAGGGGTGTACCCCTCTCCTGCCTTGAGGAGCAGAAATGTTGAAGTCCTTAATAAGGACTTGTCAAACAAGTTGAAGAAATCCGTAGAGCAAACATGGAGAAAACAATGGCGTTCTCAACAGCTATATAAAGGCAATGAGGGGTAGCCATTGATCCTAGCGGATGGCTAAAAGAAGAAAAAGTCCTTGCTGAACCTACCTAAAATGGGAACCCATCACAGCTTTCTGAATTTCGAATGAACTGCTGGCTGAATCAAATTGATCGTGAGGTTACATCGAAATCTGATTTTTCGAAAGTTAGGGGATGGTGGCCACCGCCCTGCTCATTTCATCAAAATGCTTACCTAGGCTACCTAACCACCAGGGAGCAATTGTATGGGTATGGTAAATCAAGCAGAAAGCAAAGACAATAGCCACACAACATTTGGCACTCTTGGCTTACTTGTGGAAACTGAAGCTTAGTCTCCGGTGGCTTTAAGTCCACATTTCGGTGTTTAACAAGAAATTACAATCACATAAAGATGTCAGCGTCATATGCAGCGATAGTTGGAGGCGCAGAAAGAGGACTTTGATGAGAACAAATTCGAGCCTTGATTGCGCAGATGAAAAATTGGTGTTGCGGCGTTGTAGTCGGCAATCTCATACATCATAAACTCATGTGGGCTCTCTCTAGAATCATCCCTCTCCGTTTCCCCGCTTGTCTGCCTTGGAACGGAGGAGAAAGCTAATGTAATTTTCTTTTGCTTCAAAAGCCATGGTTTCACAAAAGCTAAGATCTCAAAATTCATTGCCAAGTGTCCTTCACTTCTCGCTTGTGACCCTGGCAAAATCCTCAAGCCTAACTTTGAATTCTTTCAAGGCTACGGTATTACTGGCTTCGCACTTGTCAAGATTGTCCTTTAGCCCCAGCCTTCTGAAAAGAAGCCTGAAAAATCAAATTACACCCAACATTGAATCCCCTTTCGAAGCCAAGACCATGCAGAGGGCCACCTTCTTCTACGTCGCCATCACCACCATCTCTTACATGCTCTTCGGTCGCATGGGCTACGCTACCTTCAGAGACAACACCCCCATCAACCTCCTCACCAGTCGAGCCTTCTACAACCTTTGCTAGTTGCTCGACATCGCCAACGTCGCCATCGCCACCCACCTAGTCGGCGTTTACCAAATCCTCAGCCAGCCGCTGTTTGCATTTGTCGAGAAGTGAGCGGCAGAGTGATGGCCCGAAAGGTGATTCACTGACAGGGATATTCCTGTCTCAATTCCAGTGGTCTCTCGGCAGTACAAGCTCAACCTCTTCCGAAAAGTCTGGAGGATCCTGTCCGTGATCACCATAATCGTTGTTTCGATGCTGCTCCTGTCCTTCAACGACATGGTGGGCTTGCTGAGCGCATTCGGATTCTGGCGAAACAGAGAGAGAGAGGGATGGTTTCAGGTTCGGGAGTGTGTGTTAGTTGGGCGGCTATAACGGAACAATGGCAAAAAACAGATTCAACTACGCTTACGGTAGAAAATTCTTGGGGAAGAGAGGCAGTCGCGGCGCTGTCCAAGTCGGGATGGAAAAATACAGCTGTGGCGGTAGCTCTCCGGTGCGAGGCTTCAGTCAAGCTAAGAAAAGGAGTTGAGCAGCATCCGTGGCAGTATGCTTGGGAGGCTTCCCTCATGCAGGGAGTCATTACGATTGGATCCCCAAAGAAGTCCTGTTTCTCTTTTCTATCTGCTGGAGATCGGAGGGGGGAACATGTTTTGCTTCTGACGTGGCGTGCAGTTTGAGGTGCATTCCAACAAACATGCAGTCGAGGATGCAGAAGCTAGCCCGTGGGTCTGCACATAGACAGAGTAGCTGGACGGCCACACGCGTCCTCATCTTGCGAAGCCTCCGCCGCGTAGCGGAGTAAAAATCGTGCAATCAAGGCATTTTGGCGAAACGTTTGCTGACATCTCGTGCAGTTGAGGATGTTTTCAGCTTACGCTTACGTGCCGCGCAGTCGAGGGATTAATAATCTTGTGGAGAAACTACCAGAAACAAGCCTTTTGGTGCCGCCACGTAGTTGAAGTGGGGACCACCTCCACACGTGCAATCGAAGACGAGATAGCATGACTTTAGTAGCATACATTAAATGAAGTTGATTAAAAAACAACAAGAGAGCGTGACTTTAGTAGCATGCATCAAATGAAGTTTAAATACAAACGAGCAACCAAAGTCATCCACATGAAAAAGACTTCGGTCCCACCTAGCTTCTTGCGGCATTTATTGATAACATGTCAAATGGTTTGAAATAACTAACGTTGTGGGCCATTTTATGACCAAGAACAGATATGCATAGAAAGTTTCAGTTTTGAAATATGATAAGTTTGATTTCAACTAAATGCTCCATTATTTTAACCAAATTCAACGTGAATTATGTCACTATAATTCAATAGTTAAAATTCGCAAGTAGAATTGCACATAAATATGAGTGTATTTTTAAACTCATGTATTATTGAAATTAATTGTATGGTACTCATATTAGATATACATACAATTAATTTAATCTATGTCATTAAAAATATTTGGAAATGGGTTAGTAATGCAGTCAAGCTCAAAGTCTAAGACAAGTAGTCAGATGTGCAATAGAGCCCCAAGATGGCCAGTCAAGCTCCAAAGAGTGCAGCCAAGTTCCAAAATGTGCAGTCAAGCTTTAAGGAGTGTAGTCAGGTTCCAAGATATGCATTCAAGCTCAAGACATGTAGTCAGGCTCCAAGACATACAGTCAAGCTCTTAGACATACAGTTAAGTTCCAAATTATAGAAATACCCCAAGAAGTATAGTTGATCCCCAATTTCCCAAATGGCCCCGAAAGGCTCAAAAACTATAAATACCCTCTCTTTTGGCCTTGAAAAGGGATACATAATTTTCTAAAGGAGCTTGAAAGAGTCTTCAAGTGGCAGGTGTCTCCCTTGACACTAATGGCCTTTGACCACTAGTAATTTTTCTAGTGCCTAAAGGCATTCTACCATGGCCCCACCATAGTATACACATGGATCCCACTCATGTTGTGGTACTGGTGGGTCCCATATGATTAGTGGACAATAGGATAATGCTGGATTAGGCATTTAAAACACATTAAACCGTGATTAAACATTAATTAAACTCCTTCAATGGCAGAGTTACCTTGTAAATGTCTCATAAATTAGAACTAATGATATTGTCTTAAATTAATTAAGAACTGTAATTTAATACTAATTATTATCATTAATGCTAACCATGATCAGGTTTAATTAACTCAAAGTGTAATTAGGCTTAATTCATACAACCTGGATCTTCGATCTCTTATAGTATAAACGGCAGAGATTGCTTGGTTCCAGTTTTTCATGGAAAATTGGAAAATACCACTCATCAACCCTTTCAAAAGCCTAAGTCTAAGACTAAGTTACCAATTCACTGAGCTGTGACTCACCAAGTCACTGAGTCATGACCCGCCGAGTCAAACCTTAGCAAATACTATTCACCAACTCATTCAAGAGCCTAAGTCTAGGACTGAGTCACTGAGTCATGACTCATCGAGTAACTGTGTCATGACTCATCGAGTCAAACCTTAGCAAATATTATTCACCAACTCATTCAAAAGCCTAAGCTTAGGATTGAGTCATTGAGTCATGACTCACTGAGTCATACCTTAACAAAATCACTTCAAATGAGCTAAACCCAGTCTACTTGGCCCGCTTTTCCTAAGCTTCTCATGAGCAATTGAGAGAGTTAAGCTAAAACACAGTTAACTTGGCCCATTCTTCTTAAGCTTCTCATGGGCAATGAGAGAAAGTTGAACCAAACCTAGGTCACCTGTTTTCATCTAGTCTCTTTTGAGGTTTAAATACAATAAAGATTACTTGGCCTTGAGTCCTCTCGGTAAATGCCAATTAGGTCATAAACCACCTATTATCTCTATGGTTTCTCATAATCTAAATAATAGAAATTACCCAATTTTGATTCCATCTGGGATAAACTAATTGAATCAAAACACCCATTCTTTAGGTTGACCCAGTGTCTAGCAAACCAATCTAGAACCATTCACCTTATCCGCTCTTTAACTTGAGGCGATCTCCTAAATATCTAGTTATCGCAATGTGCTCGGCAAACCCAAAGACAGTACACATTAATTTTGACAAAGAGTGTGTGTTTTATTTTTAGGTTTCTAAGATACATTATACTTTTTCTTTTAATGAAGGATCTTCTCCAATTTAGAAGATGTAATTAAGACCACTTGTGGTCTGGGATATGAATTTACAATTTTCTAATGTACACAATAAGTGTAATCTATTGAGGATAATCAATAAAAATAGAAATTGTTTAATTCATTCCAAAAATGACAAATCTCCAAATGTTGTTCCATTTTTCATTTCCTCTTTTTGTACTTGTTACACTCTTTAATTTGCTTTAAGCATGTCATTTGCTATCTCTTCCATTAACCATTGCCATCATAAATTGTGCTTATCACTCTTGGTATAAGATAACCACTTAGCTCAAATACCATTCTATAATGCCCCCCTTGGGGCCTAAGTGTTTTAACATTGCCCTATAATTTTCTATCCTAAAATATAAGGATTTACACTTGGCATACATTAATCATACACAATGATATTTTGCAATAACTATAAATTTCGAACACAAACCCTAAAACACACCCATGCCCACAACTATCCAGATCGAAACTAAATCATGATGGCATACATGACTATGATCATACATATCCATTCACAATTTCATAAATTAAATTACTATGACATGCCAATCCATCCCATATACATCAATTGAAATCTTTTAAATACAACCATACAACTACATTACGAAATTACAATTCCAAACCATTATATAATCAGGAAAATATCTTCAAATCTTGTTACTGAGCCCCAACACACAATTAAGATTCTTTACTTGACCTGTCAACTAAAAAAATAAGAATAAGAAGGCATGAGTCCTAGGCGAACTTAGTAAGTAGGCACGAATAAAAATTAATAATTAATTAGAAACCACATATTCTCAACTAGGACATGGATAAAATATGATAATATAATCATATCATGAACATATACACATGAGGCTCAAACCCTCATTAATCTTATTAGCACATCCTACGTCATTCAGGTGTATTCACATATCATTATAATACAAATACATTCACATAATACCACATATCAACACAGGCATGAGATAATCTCTATACCATCACTTTCACACATTCACAAAATATACAATAGCAAAAAGAATCATAGGATAATCTTTATCTCCTATTTACTTATACATAATAGAGAAAAACTTAAGGAGTACACCTGATCCCCATCAGCCCACATATACGTAGGAATCATGGGATACTATCCCTCTCCATATCTTGAAAAATATAAGACGCACTATCCATCATGGGATATTCTTATCCCTTTTTAAATAGAATTCCATACACAAGAATAAGCATATTTTTTATAAAGACACAGGATACCTTCTATCCTTAGTAATTATATATTCATATCATAAGCAAAACACTACTTCAATTCAAGCTATCCCTAACATTTATGTAGTCACAAAACCTAACAAAAGTCAACATTTAGAAAACATGGGATATCCACTATCCCCATTCAATCATACATGCTTGGATTCAAAGGAATGGTATAAACACTATCCCCATCAATGTATACAGTAAGATAAATTCCTACTTACCTTATTAATGAATTAGCTTACAACTTCTTGAGTTCCATAGTTCCACAAGCTCCACAGCTTTTCATTCTATTTAATAGAACTAAACATATCACAATTCCATATATTCAATTTACACATATATCACATATCTCATTGGTCAATTTTACATCTCAAACATTTACTTTAGTTAGGAATCAACCTCCATTTCCATTTGGGATTTCCATATCATGGTCCTATAGATTCTTCAGACATAACTATCCAATTTACGTGTAGTTTTCATATCCAACATTGTTAACAATAAACAACTTCATTAATTATACCCCACATAAACTAATCCCTCACCCCTACTTCATTAGGGTTCTTGGGTTGCAATCAAACCCCTTAAATATAATTTATATGTTGGTCCCATGACCCTACTTAAGCTATGAAGATTATATGGCAAATCAGGATTTCAAATGGTGTCAGGAAAATAAATTAATTGTGCAAGTGTAGAAAATAAGTACAGTGAAAATACACAAGCAATAATAATAGAGACACAAGGATTATAGTGGTTCGGGCCCCCTCTTAGCACCTACTCCACTCTCTAAGGTTTCTCCAACCTTTGGTTCCACTATAACCCATGGAATCACAACCTCAATTGGTTTTATGAGCTAAACAACTCTATTCTGATTTTACAAGCTCTCCAACAACTCATATAATCTGATTTCTCAAGAGCTAACTAGAAACTCAACCTTTATAGGTATAGATGTGCAAGAAAATGCCTCTAAGTTTCCCTGGATGTACATACAGTTTAAGCTCAAATAATAAAAATAAAACATTATGCTCATAGTGCTTTCTGATCTCCCTTGATGAGTAGAGTTTATCTTATAAATTCGATAAATTTTACTATTTGGAGCTATATAAAGTCAATGAGAAGAAAAGAACTTAAGTGGTGAAATAGAGCAAAAGCATGTTTATGATCAATATCAATGGCCTAAAATAGTCATCATACGTATTGTAATGTGTGTGGAATATTGGATTGAGTATTGAATGCAATTTGAAATGAAAATAGCCTATGGAGTTATTTATGGCAAAAAATTATTAATAAAAATTACTGAATAGGTAATTTTTGATAATTGACCTCAAATGAGGTAGTGAATGGTATAAACATAATTCATTTCATGTATCTAATGTGTGAGAATTGATTGTTATGATGTTAGAAGTGTTTTATGTGAAATGGGATCATTGATGAATTATATAAGTACAAATTCTAAATTTGAACAAATACTTGTAATAAGTGGATTATTGCTTGAGTTTGGGAGTGAGATTTAATTACTTGAATGAGCATTTTAGTATGATTATGCAAGAGAGTAGTGAAAAATGAAATGATTAAAAGTTTATGATGATAGATAAGAGAAAAAGTTAAAATTTTGGAAGAAAACTAAAGGAGTACAAGTGTATTTTATGAAAATGCTGAATTTGAAAAAGGGGCCATTGTGTTTGAATTTTGATATAGATAATGGACTAATTTAAAATAAAGTTCGACATATAAATTTTATATCATGACATTATCTTTCCAATGGAACAAAAATCACTTGATTATATTATCCTATGAGGAAGTTATGACTAATATACCAAAATTGCTCCAAAGGACTAAAAAATAACAAGATGAACAAATTTGGTCACTTTATCTAATTTTTTAGCATATGTGGGGGATGATTTGGAATACATTTTTAACATTAAAGTTGTATATCTTGAAGTTATCTTTCTAATGCCTCACAAATTAGGTAATTTGGACATCATATGTAAAAGTTATGCTCAAATTACTAATACTATGTTGGGAGAGAATTTTCCTGCCTCGGCAATGCTTCAGAAATCCTTTTTTTTTTTTTTTTGCATACAGCAAGTTCATGCCACGGCAAGGCTTATCCTTGCCACGAGAAGGCTTTTCTCTATCATGACAAGGCAATTCTCTACTATGACAAGGCTTCAGTTAGGCCTATTTTTCCTTGTCCAGCAACTCTATGCTGCTCCAAGACTTTTTCCTACCACGGCAAGGGTCCTGTGGTGCGCTAGAATACCCAAAAAAATTGACTTTTTAAGCCCCAACCTATTCTATTTTGCCCCATTTTTGTACCTTTTCTTTTTCTTCTTGCCCTAGCTTTGAAACCCTTCTTGTTTAGCCCAAACTTATGCTAGGTGGAAAATCGGTTGCTTTGGTCCCTAGACCCAAGTTTTAGTCATTTAGATGGTGGGAGAAGGAAAATTGGAAGGTACTATTTTGGGCCTTGACCATGGATTCTTGTTCATTGATAACAACTACACTTGGATTTAAGGGAAGCTACTTTATCCCATCTAAAAAATTTAGATTTTATGTAAACTATGGTTTTATATAGTTTTCTGAAAAGTGAGTTTTAGAAGAAATTAATATGGGTATTCATGGGCAAAATGAGTAATGGGTTAATTACCATAAAGTGGGAGTAATTTGGACTTGGAAATCATGATTTTTAGCTTATTAGGGTTTTGAAAATAATTACTTTTGAGGAATTTTATGAATTATGTGAAATTAACATGGAAAACTTGATTAATATTAGAATTATGATGTTTTGGAATTTGTATAGGGTGATTGGAGCTTATGGCATTATGGAGACGATTCGTCAGTGAGGTAAGTAGACTGTATTTGTATGTTTATTTAATGGAATGGAGATAATTGTTATCTCTTGAGTTTATATTATGATATGTGAATGTATGAATGGAATGAAGGGATAGTGATTATTTTCCATTTTGTATAGGAATTTGTAAAAATGAAGGAGGATGTTGGAAATTCCATCAAAGTGAAATGTAATGTATGCTTGATTGAAGGGATAGATTATTCCTAGGCTTATTTGATGCTTTATTATGTTAAGGATTGTGAATATCCTAGAATTTCACTATGTGAATTAGAATTTTAAAGATTTCAAGATGTATGTTTGGATGAGTTATGTTGAGATGACTGCGTATTCATTTTGTTAAAGAAATGGGAGGCCTTATGGTTCCCTATTTTCATATTTGATTTTATACATTGAACTTTTATGCATGGAATGTGATAAGGGATATGTGATGGATCCCTGTTATTGATTATTATTTGTTATATAGTTTACTTACTGAGTCTATTTAGACTCGCCCCTGTTTATTTTTTGTAGTCGGCAGGTCAAGCCATGGAAGATTATGATGACACATAGAATAGTAATTTATTTGAGGAGTAAATATACCTTGTGACAGAATGTTGTATTATTTCAGTAGGATTGGAATTCCTTTGTGTATGGAAATTTAAATGTTGAATCCTTGTATTTAAATGATCTTAAATCATGTATAAATGAGAAGAAATTTTAAATTTTATTTATAATTGTGGAATTATGATTGTATATATTATTCAAAAGATCCCATGATATAAAAGTGAAATATTATCATGTCCTAGTAAAATATTTATGATTCTGTTAAATCAATTAAAGTCTCATTAGGTGTATTGCCATCATGATTTACTTTGATCTTGGGCAACTATGGAAGAGCGAATGTATGGATGTGTATTTTGGAAGTTACATCATTAGTTTTTGTTTCTGAATTATGCTATTACTTTAATTTATTTCATAAATTATTGTACAGGTGGAAAACCTTTCTATTCAAGTTAGGCTCTATCAAATTTTGGGCAAAACACCCCACCTTAAAAGTGTGCAAATCGTGCTAAATTTAGTGTAAAATAGGATGTCGCACCTCAAAAAGTGAGGCATGACAGGTATGCTGGTCAATTCCTACATGTGTGGCTGAATTGGGGCAAGATGTGAGTTGCAGTAGGTGGGAGATGAATGGGTGGTCTAAGATGTACTGGTAGCATACACTATTGATGGCTATTTAACACTGCTCATGCAGGCTAAGAAAATCTAATACATTGAGAATTTAAATTATTTATCTCAAAACATGGTCATGCAACTGAATTGAAGGAAAAAGCATCCCAAATGTAATATTTTACATAGTGAACAACATCTATTGGATGTGCTTAATCTTGTTCAATGGCACTTTTAGATGAATTACAAAGTTCTTTTAGAGGAGACAAGTTACTTACTTTGCATTCAATTTGGACCCAATAGTATAGATATCCAAGTGAGGGATGGTGTGGATGGACACAACTATATTGGACTTAAAGCATGGGAATTGCTACTTTGGCTCGTGGGTGAAGATTGCATACTGTGAATCTAGCAACACCAGTCAAGACCCATGGTAGCCCATAGAATTGACTGAGTCTTGACAGATCTTGACGGACCTTGATGCTTCCTAACAAAGCTTGATGGGTATTGATGGGTAGCCCATACATCTATATAAGGCCTTGACAGAGCTTGATGGGTAGCCCATACAAGTTCTATGGCTAGATGGGCAAGTCGTCTAGATCTCTAGTCTTGATAGACCTTGATGGGTATTGATGGATCGTTCATGGAGTGCTTGACGGACCTTGATGGGTCTTGATAGATCACTTTTGATATCTTGATGGGCCTTGACCAAATACTTGATGGTGCTTGACCAAAATACACATTTAAGAATTAATATACCTCGATGGACCTTGATGGATTCATCGAGCTTGATGGTTACCTATGGACCATGATGGAGATTTCTGGACCTTGATGGACCACGATGGAGATTTCTGGACCTTGATGGACCTTGATAGACCTTGATGGATCTTGATGAACAGTCTCTGATGGGTTAGATTCTGCAAAAATATTATCTATTTTACGATTTTGGTGATTAGAATGTAAAGAAAAAATACATAATTTATTTTTTTTAAATAATATAAAAATATCACAATATTTTTTTATATATGTCCACTAAAATTTCTATTTGTACAAGAAATAATAGACTTTATACCCACCTTGTTAACTACACAAAAAGACCAATTTGTATATATTCAATATTTCATATTAAATTATAAATCTTTGAGTTAATATCTTATATGTATATACATTCTAAAATACCAAGTAATTATATTAAATCTGCTTATAAAGAGTAAATTATAACATATTATTCTTAAGAACAAATCTATAAGGAAAAATTTATTAAAGGGAAACTTAAGACTATATATGACCTTGTATAGATAATCTTGTTCATCTTAATCAAATGATTAATGAAAAGCAGCCATCATTACATGTTAAGTGAGCCCATTATATTGATTAATAAAATCTATAAAAAAAATTTAGTTAAAAAGTTTCAACTTTCAACTGTAGACATAAGCTTTTTGTTAGTCCCTTGTAGATGAATAGCTCAAGAGGGGAGGGGTGAATTGAGCATATAAAAATTATGACTAAATAAAACTTGATGAGCTAAGAGAAAATAGTGATGCGATATATATGTAATTTCCATGTTTGATTGTATGACTTCTTCACTTCCAGGTTCAACTTCTCTTAGCTATTCCTATGACAAACAGGTTGTAGAGTGTGTGTGTGTGTGTGTAAATGATAACATTATGCTTTATGAAGTGCTAAAGGATATAAAGCAATTTCTCAATCAACTAATGAAAATAATGAAGTGCATAGAAGATAGAACAAGCAAGCAAACACACAGACAATACAATTTTTATAATGGTTAAGGAATCCTGTCCCTCCATCTACTCTTTTAAGGGAACCAACTCATCATGCCTTGGGTTCCACTATATCTCATATAATAGAAGTATACTAGTGTCCCCAACACTCTTTTAGATTCCAGCTCTAGGGGCCTTGAACAAGTGTCCTCGACACTTCTTCTAGATTCCAGTTTTAGGGGGCATAAACACAAGTGTCCCAGACACTCTTTTGGTTTTATGAATTCACTAGAAAAATCACCCTTTTCAAAGATCATAGGCAAACTTGGTAGTTTTCCTGAGCTCACTATCAATTGATATAATGTGGTTTTCATGAGCTCACCACAAACTCACATAGCTGATTTGTCAGCACTCTTTTTGCACATTACATTGCTTTTTTTCTTAGGATGATTTGTATAAAGATTAAGCTCATAAATTAAAATGATATCTCATTGAAGCTCATTAGATATCAATGCTCCAAGTATATAATTATGATAGAATGTTTTAGGCTCGTTGTCTATCAGTGTAATGGAGATTGATTATCTAGGAGGAAATATAGTTTGAGTGAGAGAGATGTTTCTTGTTTATGGTCTGTTTTTATTTTTCACTCAGCTTCCTCAATCTTCTTCGTTGTTACTGCACTACCTTTATATTGCTTCAGAAACTTCTGCCCGATGGAGGTAGTTGGCTTTCTATTAATGTTGAAGACCATTCAGATTTATCCCATTGGAAAGTAGTCTTCTTGAGAAACTCACTGGTAGTTAGAAAGCCTGCAGTGCTGACTTTGAAGAAGGTGCCTTTCTATTTTTAGTAAACATCAAATGAAGACTTTTTTTGGTTGACTAACTCATTTATTATTATGTAAAGATGCTCATTAATTCTGAAGGGACACAATTTCTAAAAGTTACAATCTTTAATAGAATATAGACTGCATTCCTTTGATTTTCTTTTCATCTTCAGCTAATCTTGAGTTGTTCGGTTTGCTTTATAAAATTTGCTTTGGATAAGATTTTGATTAGAGAGTACAATCGATGATGTCTAGCACAGATGACTTCTACTCTTCATGATACGTCATAATTTATCTGAGAACTTTGTCACTTGAATTTTTCATTTGTAAGTAATAGACAAAGCAACTCAGAGTAGATCCATATTATAGACCACTTCGTCATTATCAGAAACCATTATAGTAGTTTACTTTGTCTTCTGGTTTCTTTGTTATAAGCAACAGCTAAATCGTATAAGTGCAAGTGAAGTTTCTTATTTTCATTGTTCATCAGACAATGTTCTTTTGACAGACGAAGTTTCCTTCATTAGGTGAGGTGGCTTTGTTTATTACTTTGTCTATTATAAGTGGCAGACGATTGTTGTGGTGTTGATAGAGCATCCTTTTAGCAGACAAAGATCCTTTAACAGATGAAGTTTTCTTCTTCTCAGCTAAAGTATCTTTATCTATTGTAAGTGGTAGACAATTCTTCTTGACACACAAATTATCCTCCATGATAGTCAATGTACTTTGTCTATTATTTGTTTGTTAGGATTAGCAGATGAAGTTTCAGCTCATAAAAAAAGTCTTCCAAGTGGTTTATTTGTTGGTTTATCTATCGTAAGTGACAGACAAAGTTGTGGCATTCAAACGAATTCTTCTTCTAGTCGCTCATATAATGGTTGTCTATTAAGTAACAGACAACTCGTTCGAGGCATCGACGACTTACCTCTGTAAAGGTTGTCTAATGGCTTTGTCTGTTGTTAGTGACTGATAACTCTTTGTAGATTAAGGCGGTAGACGAGGTTTTCTTCTTTAGTTGTTGTGCCACTTCTTCTATCATTATAATAGTATTATGGCATTTTACTGTAGCAAAATTTCTATAGCAGCGAACCAGCACTTGAAAATTTTTGCACTTTTGCCATATTGTTAGCTTGAAAATTTTCATCATATTTTCCATTATAAATCATAATATAATTATCTAGATGTAATTTGCATAAGTTATAAAGCATGTATATGTAATCATGATTTTGTATCTATATGCTTATCTAAGCATAATTTCTTTTTCATATAAGAAAACAATATCTTCTATGATGCATACTTATCAAAATATGTTTATCCCCACATGATTTTCATAAGTTGTAGAACATGGATAAATCACATATTTATAAAAGCTTAAAGTGAGAACTTCATAAAGCACATGATATATCTATGATCCAACAAGGTTAATGCACTATGGATCATAACAAATTTTTCATTCTCTAAAACAATTTATGTAATATGCTTGCATTCAAAATATTGCAATAATGATTATTTATGCCAAGTATAGTTGTCTTAATTTAAGCTTCTTAGACTAAATTCATCATTAGCATAGATCAAGTTTTAAGACAAGTTTTGTTGTCATCAAAATCATACAATAATTCCAACATTCTCCCGATTTTGATGATGACAAAACCTAAAGACTTGTGACATTTAAAGGTTATGCTAATGGGTTATGGCAAACTCCCCCTATCTAATTGGAATGTGTAATCCTAGTTTGATAAAGACAGGTCATGACTTATGATTTTATTCTTCTCTTAGATGCAAGTCATGATAAGAGTTCTTCCTAATACCTCCTAATTTCTTAAATAAGTCTTTGTACATTTTTCTCCCCCTTTTTTATTAACATAAAAAGGTGTATGAAATCAATGAGATATGTCTCCCCCTTAATAGCTAGAAGATAGGATAGGTAATTATATTAAGGATTAATTATTTTGCATATCAATTTAAATTTTCAAAATGATTTAGTTTAGAAACAATAAATTCATATCCATTCAAATCCAAAGAAGTTAGATATACATTTCAGGAGCATTAAGAATGTATATCTGCATATGTTCAATGTGTTTATCACACAAAAATATATCAAGTTTGGCAGACTTATCTCTTTTGTCACTTCCTTTTCAATTTCTACATTTGAGCTCATAAATAATGATGTGAATCTTGAATTTTCATTTTAGTGGTTGATTTTATTTCTTCAGCTTGAAGTTTGTAGATTGAGAAGATGATCTTATTTTCTTATCATTCTCCTTCTTGCTCATGTCAAGCTTTACCTGCATACACTTGAAAGATTCTTGTACTTTTTCTTTAATTAGCAAAATTAAATAGATATGAGCTTTGTATAGTAACTTAAACAATGCAATTTTTTTTATCATGAAAAGTTTTGCTATTAAGAATCTAGATGTCGCACCCTACCTTTCGAGGCATGATTTATCATTTTGCACTGGGATTTCACCTACATTTGCCAACTTTTAGGGTGGGGTGCTCGAGTCCCATTGGGGAACCTGACTAGTTTCTATAGAAAAATGGACAGAGTATCCCCTAAATTATTAGGGTTCAACCTGTATAAACATTTATCAAATTAAAATAATAATTCCAAAGATAATCATCCACATACCCACAACCCAGAATTTGTATTATACCATGATGGCAATCTACATCCACTAGGCTAACATACAATTCATCTATAAATACAAATACTTTATTATGACATGTCACTCAATTATACATCAATGAAAATCTTCCAACTATAATTATAAAATCCAAATAAATTACAAATTCAAATTATTCTATCATAAGAATAATGTCTTCAAAGCTAGCTCACCAATCCCAAGCCTCAACTAGGATTCTTTACTTGATCTGTTAGCAAAAAAAATAAAGCAAAAAGGCATGAGTCCAGACAACTCAGTAAGTAAGCATGTAATGGCAAAATATAATCAACAATCTATATACATTATTTTCAATTTCAACAACAGACTAAATTCATGCTCAATATTGTCATATTTTAAGCATTCCCATTTCATCATCACGATTATCAAATTTCATAATTTACACATATTTCAATGGGATAATCATTGTTTCTTTCAATAGACATCCATAAATAAGAATAATAATCATACAATGAACATCGATAATCCAAACCAAGGGATATCTACTATCCCAACAAACTAAATAAACCAATCTTTAACACATATGGGATGTTTACAATCCCCAACTAAAACAACCATGCCCCGATACAATCAAATGGGATTTTCATCCGTAAACATACAATATAGTTAATCAAGGAGGTGACCCTACTTACCTTGTCATGCTTCCATTTCCACAATTTCTTAAGCTTCATAGCCTCCTATCCACATCAATAGTCCTACACAGGCATGATTCCGTTTACATATAACATATTAGAACATTCTATCATCATAGATCAATTTCATTTCCAACTATATGTACTCATCATACCACATAATTAACACTTATTTAATCTCAAAATAGTTTAATTAGGCCTCAATTACGTCTTTAATGTAATCAATACATGGCTCTCATGGCCCATACATAATTCCCTCTTCAACCCTTAATTAGGTTATTATCAAAAATCTGATTTTATTGATCCAAATGATCCCAAATAAGCCCTAAAACATTATAATACATAAATTAATCATTTTTCCCATATTTATTGCATCCAAATCTATCATTTGCCCCAATTTTTCCACTATTCATAAATGTGCCAAAACCTTAATTGTGCCTAATCATGGTTTATCATGTTCAAATATATACCAAACCTTATTAGGCATACATACATCCTATTCCCCATGATTCAAACAATAAGACCACATCATCTCTCCCCAAAAATCCATTATTCATTAATTCCTCAAAACCCTAGTGATGCAAAAATTGGAAATTCGAATGGGGAAAAGTGACTTACCATCATATTCAAGCTTGTCTTCCTTCCATGAACAAGAATCTAAATTCAAAGCTCCCATTAGCATCTTCCATTTGAAGAAAATTGGATTTTCCTTCTTTCCTCATCATGAAAACATTGAAACCCAAATGAGAAACATGCCAACTTGATTACCCAACTAAATCAAGTTGTTTCCTAAGTAATCAAGCAAGAAAATTAATTAAATAGATTTTAGGGACATGAGAACGGTGTTAGGGAAGAAGAACATAATGGAAAAATAAAAATTGAATTGGTTTCAAGCTTTAAAAGTTAACTTTTTAGGGTACTCCGGTACATCATCAAACCCTTGTCATGGTAGGGAAAAGTCTTGCCGCAGCAAAGTCTTGCTAGAAGGCCAAAAACTTGATTTTTTGGGGCCTTACTGTGGCAGAAAATGAGCTTGCCACAGCAAAAAAAAAAGACCTTGCCATGGTAAAGAAAAGCCTTACCACATCAAGCTCTCACTGGATGCCAAAAAAATCATTTTTTGAAGTCTTGCCGAGGTAGAGAAAAGCCTTGTCATGGCAAGCTCTTTCTGTTCGACACAGTGACAGTATTTTGATTATAACTTTTGCATCCAATGTCAAAATGACTTGATTTTTGAGGCATTGGAAAGATACTTCAAAGAATACAACTGTTATGTTAATAAATTTTTCTAAATATTCCTAAAAACATGTCAAAAATTTCCATGAAGTTGACCTATCACGTTCATCTTGTTATTTTTCATTCATTTGGAACAACTTTGGTATATTAATCAATATTTCTCATAAGACATAGGAATTGAGTGATTTTTCTTCCATTAGATATATAATTTCATGACTTACAACTTTCATGTTGAACACATTTTCAAATTCATCCATTATCTATATCCAAATTCAATCACAATAAACCCTTTTTTCCAAATTCAGCTTTTACACTTATGAAAAATCATCCATAGCCCCATTTGATATAAAACATTTCAAATCTCCCAATAATCACTTATCACATATCACATACATGAAATAAGACTTGTTTATGCTATTTACCACTTTATTTGAACTCAATTTCTAAAATTCACTCATTCAATTATTTTTAACTGAAATTCTCTGAATTTTTCTACTATAATGACTTTACATGCCATTTTTATTCTAAAATGCATCCAAATCTTAAACTAAGATTCCCCACACATCACATACATGAAACAAAATATGTTCATGCTATTTTCCATCTCATTTGAGGTTAATTATCAAAAATCACCTATTTAGTTTATTTTAACTAGATTTTCTATCATAAGTAACTTCATATACCATTTTCTTTCCAAGTTATATCCAAAAATTAGACTAATGTTTCACACATATTAGAATACATATAATGACTAGTTTAGGTCCTTTCTATAGCTCAAATACATGCTTTTGCTCAAATTCACCTATTGAGTTCTTTTCACATAACCTTCCACTTCATAGTTCAAAATTATAAAATTATCTCAAAATTTTGATTCAATATTTCATACCCATCACATTATACATAATAATCATGATACATTAGTCATTCTAGCCATATACATGACTTTACTCAAAATTATCACTTGAGTTCATGTTACTCCATTCAGCCTTCTATAACAATTTCTTTATAAAATACAGTGTATTACCTCAATTCTTCACTTTACTATAATGCAAAAACTTTCTCCCAAATTTTAACACCACAGGTGTTACATTCTCCCCTCCTCACAAAAAGTTTCATCCTCAAAACTTCAAGTACCATATGATTCTTATTATTTCCTTAAGTTTGCTACTCAATATACATAAATGTATCCTGATAACATTCATATTTTATTGCTCATAACTCATATCAGCTTTTCCTTAAAATTTTCATCATATGGGATTCATAATCATAATGCCACTATAATGTTCACATTACTTTGAATTTGATTATCAATGACACTATTAACCAATATCATTGCAGCAGCAAGCAACACATAACAAGATAAGTACCGACTGCTAATGTAGTTTCTCTATTGCTTTATTTTGTTCAAATGGGATCATTGCAAAGTACATTATCATACAATTTCTAAAATAATATACCTAATCAATTAGCCCATATCATGATAAAAAATTTTCAGTCATTACCCAATCGATTTCACATGTGCTAATGGAACTACTATCATGTGGCCTATACAAATTAATGTATCTATACTTTCATTTGCCTACTCTCAACCAATACCATGCTCAGGATGCTACAACAAAGTGGATTTAGCCACAAACAAAGTGGTCTAAACCATAATCAAGTGGCAACAATATCCAAATTGAGTGGTCTAAGCCACAATCAAGTGGCAACCACAATCAAACCAAGTGGACTCAACTCCCTTACAACTCGGTGTATTCTGTTCATCCCTGCAATCTAGTTACAAATGTTGTGGAATCCATGATCACATGGTATCCCGCCATCATTGCAACTCAAATATCATAAGTACTCCATCCACACTCATGAAATGAGCAAAGGAGTCCTAATATAATAGGCTGATCAGGCCTCTTCACCATGGAAGACGGCATCAAACAAACAAAGCCCAAAGAAGGGCGAGATCCCAAACATCCAAAGTAGCCAACCTTGTAGGTATCTAAGCCTCAAATATATAATGATCGAATTCTAGCAGACATTCAAACTTTAAATACATATTAATCCAATCCAATAGGCATCCAAATCCAAGCATGAACCTTAGTCATGCGTCCAAGCCTCAATCAAATAGCCAATGTCTAAATACTAATCACGTAATCATATATTCAAATGTCAATCAAATAACCAAGTCAAGAAAATTACCAAACCCAGGCATACCTTAGTCAAATAACCAAATGTTCAAATCTTAATCAAATAATCAAGTATCAATTAGAAAAATACCTAAACTCAATCAAATAATCAAACATCTAATCCTTATCCAATACTACATAACCAATTTGGCTCAAATTTTAGTCAAATGACCAAACTCAAACCAAACCTTCATAATAATATCCACTCCTTTGTGCCATCTCAACACCATACAAATCTTCAATCCTTCACTATTACACAAAATCAAATGTTGTATGGGGCACATCAGATCATTGCACATTGCAATTACACTAAATTTCATTCATTATATAACCTATTCAATATATCAATTCATTCCCAAAACAAACATCTATATTCAATTATATAACAATTGTATTCTAACTATTATCCAAATCCCAATATGCATTCCTATTCCACACATTAAACCAACTTATAAAGTGCTTTTTATAGCATAACTTTCAATCATTCTTATGATGGAATGCAAAGTAAAGTAACATCAAAAATTTTAAATTCAATATTTCTCATGAAATTAAACAATTGAGATAGTCACTATCACTTACAACTGTCTCATGGAATCAAACAAATGGGAGAATCACTATCCCTTAACCAATTCATTCAATTCAATTACTCACAAGCAAAGTTATTTAATTATATATAAATATGAGGGTAGGAATTGGTGAGCAGAATTTGAAGACAAATTTTGTAGTAGTATAATGAGTTGATATTGTAAATTTTAGAGTGTATTTGTATGTTTGTATTCATGAACTTTCAATTGATGTATAATAGATGGAGTGGCATGTCATAATAAGGTAATTGTAATTTTAGATGATTTATGTGTTAGTTAATTGAGTTTATTACCATCATGATTTAACCTAGATCTTGGGCTATGGGAATGTGGGTATGTATATTTTAAAATTATTTCATTGATTTATTTGAAGTTAATGTATAGTATGATTGTATAGGTTTGAATGAATGAAATTCAGAGGATGCACTGCTAGATTTTAGGTAGAATACCCCACCCTAAAAGTGGGTAATTCGAGTTGAAAAATAGTGCAAAAATAATTAGTCACACCTCGGAAGGCAGGGCGTGACACTAGATTACCTAGTAAAATAGAATGCACTTCATCATTTTGAATGGATCATTCATTGTTTAATCTGTTTGCTTCTTGTACAAACATTTTCCTTTTCCTAGGAGTCTCTAAATTCTGTTTCAATTTATGTTTTAGACTATTTATTTTTTGAATACTTACATTTTTCTTACTTTCTGATATTTTAAGAGTTTTACTTTATGTTTTTCAAAGTTTTATTAATCCTAGTATAAATTCTATATTCTTCTATATATATTTATGAATGAATAGAGTATGTATGAACTACACTATAAATGAATCTCTATTTTTATAAATAATTAGTTAGCTAATCAATTAAAATTTTAAGTACAACTTATAATTTTTGTTGATGTACAAATGAAGTATAATAATAAATAAGCAAAAATATGCAAGTATAGTTTCAAAAATAAATATAATAATGAAGGTATTCAGACAAGATTCTAATTATAAACTCTATTTCTCAACATTGTATATATGAAATATAAAAATTCAGAGAACAAACTTTGATTCCTACTAATGAAGGTAACCGGATAATTAATCAGATATAAGTAATAAAAAATAAGAATGTAAACATTTTGAAAGTAAATTTATTTCTACAGACTTGTAAGTAGACAGAAATAATTAATTGAAAGATTAAGCATGAATACTTATTAACAAAAGAATGGACGGAAAGAAATGTGTAAGTAAATATTTTAAAAATTTTGATAATGACACATTCAATAATGGTGTTTGAGTTTAAGCGTCATATCTACACTTACCTTTCTTTTTTATTTCAAAGGAACTGGTATTTCATCAGGTTTTCAATTTATTTCTTTAAACCAAGTCTCCTTTTACTTTCTTAGATTTCCTGCACTCAAGTTAGCCTTAACAGTAACGCAAATAGTGTGTGAGTGCAAAGTGTTTTTGTCCCTTTAATAATTTATCTTTGGCTTATCTAAAGATTTCTCATATTAATCTATATACCAAGACATCTTTACAAATGGTGGTACAAAGAGCATATTGTGAATTTCTAACACTTTCAGCTATGCTCTTATTTCATCCTCGCTTATGCCAATAAAAATGATTTTCCATGGCTAAAGGTTATTGGCCGTAAGATGTATTTCCAATCTCCTCTTCCATTGAACATATTTTGAGCCACCACAGTATAAAAGTTGGGAGGTGGATTATCCTTCATAGAACAAAGAGGATGATAATATTGGATTAGCCAGGCGGATCTCTACAATTAGTTATGTAGCCCACTCTGATACCACTTGTTGGTCCCTTATAGATGAATAGCTCAAGAGGGGAGAGGTGAATTGAGCATATAAAAATTATGGCCAAATAAAACTTGATGAACTAAGAGAAAGTAGTGATGCAGTATATATGTAATTTCCATGTTTGATTGTATGACTGCTTCACTTCCAGGTTCAACTTCTCTTAGCTATTCCTATGACAAGCAGGTTGCAGTGTGTGTGAGTATATAAAAGTTAACATTATGGTTGATGAAGTGATGAATGATATAAAGCAATTTCTCAAGCAACTAATGAAATTAGTGAAGTGCATGGAAGATAGAATAAGCAAGCAAACACACAGACAACACAATTTTTATAGTGGTTCGGGAACTCCATCCTTATATTCACTCTTCCAAGGGCACCAAGCCATCGTGCCTTGGGTTCCACTATATCTCGTATAATGGAAGTATACTAGTATCCCCAACACTCATCTAGATTCAAGGTCTAGGGGGCGTGAACAAGTATGCCCGAAACTTCTTCTGGATTCTAGTTCCAAGGGGCATAAACACAAGTGTCCTCGATACTCTTTTAGTTTTATGAGTTCACCAAGAAATTCACCCATTTCAAAGATCACAGGCAAACTTGGTAGTTTTTCTGAGCTCACTACTAACTCATACAATGTGGTTTTTATGAGCTCACTAGAAACTCACATAGATGATTTGTTAGTACTCTTTTTGCACATTACATTGCCTCTTTTCTTAGACTGATTTGTATAAAGATTAAGCTTATAAATTTAAATGATATCTTGTTGAAGCTCATTAGATATCAATGCTCCAGGTATGTGATTATGATAGAATGTTTTAGATCCATTGTCTATCAAACAATAAAGATTGATTATTTAGGAGGAAACATAGTTTGATTAAGAGAGATGTTTTTTGTTTATGCTCTGTTTTTGTTTTTCTCTTAGTTTCCTCAACCTTCTTCGTTATTGCTGCACTACTATTATATTGCTTCTGAAACTTTTGCTTGTTGGAGGTGATTGGCTTTCTATTAATGTTGAAGACTATTCTGATTTATTCCATTGGAAAGCTATCTTCTTGAGAAACTCACTTGTAGTTGGAAAGCCTATAGCACTGATTTTGAAGAAAATGCCTTTTTATTTTTAGCAAATGTCGAATGAAGACTCTTGGTTGACTGACTCATTTATTATTATGAAAAGATGCTCATTGATCCTAAAGGGATGCAGTCTTTGAAAGTTGCAATCTTTAATAGAATGTAGACTGGATTCCTTTGATTTTCTTTCCATCTTTAGTTAATCTCGAGTTGTCCGGTTTGCTTTATAAAATTTGCTTTAGATGAGATTTTGATTGGAGAGTGCAATTAATGATGTTTGGCACAGATGACTTCTACTCTTCATGATATGTCATAATTTATTTGAGGACTTTATCACTTGAATTTGTCCTTTGTAAGTAATAGACAAAGTAACTTTGAGTAGATCCATATTATAGACCACTTCCTCATTGTCAGAAATCATTGTAGTAGGTTACTTCATCTTCTGGTTTGTCTGGTATAAGAAAAAGCAAAATCGTATAAATGTAGATGAAGTTTCTCTTCTTCATTGTTTATCAGATGACATTCTTTTGACAGATGAAGTTTCCTTCATTAGGTAAGGTGGGTTTGTCTATTGCTTTGTCTATTATAACTGGCAGACGATCTTTGTGGCATGGACAAAGCATCTTCTCAGCAGACAAAGTATCCTTTACTAGACGAAGTTTTCTTCTTCTCATCCAAAGTACCTTTTTTTGTCGTAAGTGTTAGATAATTCCTCTTGATAGACAAAGTATCCTCCCTAATAGTCAAAATGTACTTTGTCTGTTGTTTGTCTGTCGGGATTAGTAGACAAAGTTTTAGCTCATAGACAAAGTCTTGCAAGTAGTTCATCTGTTAGTTTGTCTGTTGTAAGTGATAGATAAAGTTCTAGCATTCAGATGAATTTTTCTTCTAGTCACTCATATAATAGTTGTTTGTTAATTAACAGATGACTTGTTAGAGACATGGATGACTTACTTTTGTAAAGGTTGTTTGATGGCTTTGTCTGTTGCTAGTGATTGACCACTCTTTATAGATGAAGGCGGTAGACGGAGTTTTCTTCTTTAGCTGTTGTGCTTCTTCTTCTGTCATTGTACAGTATTGTAGCATTTTATTGTAACAAAAGTATTGTAGCAAAATTACTATAGTAGCGACCCTGCACTTGAAAATTTATGCACTTTTGCTATACTGTTAGCTTGACATTTTTCATCATATTTTCTATTGTAAATCACAATATAATTATCCATATGTAATTTACATAAGTTGTAAAGCATGGATATGTAATCATGATTTTGTATCTATATGCTTATTTAAGCATAATTTCTTTTTCATATAAGAAAAGAATATCTTCTATGAAGCACACTTATCAAAATATGTTTATCCCCACTTGATTTTCACAAGTTGTAGAACATGGATAAATCACATATTGTATAAAATCTTTAAGTGAGAACTTCATAAAGCACATGATATATTTATAATCCAACAATGTTAATGCACTATGGCTCATAACGAATTTTTTGTTCTCTAAAACAATTTATGTAATATGCTTGCATTCAAAATATTGCAATAATGATTATTCATGCCAAGCATATTTGTCTTCATTTCAACTTCCTAGACTAAATTCATCATTAGCATAGATTAGGTCTTATGACAAGTTTTATTGTCATCAAAATCATACAATAATTCCAACACTTTGAAGTTTTGTTTGGTTGAGTTTTAGTATTTATTTTTCAGAGCGCACATGAGGGAGAATATGATGCATTGACCAAGATGGGTTATGTCTCCTCCCCTGTGTGGCGAGAGAGGTGGTGATCTGCTAAAGGGTGTGGCCAATGAGGTGGTGATTTATTGAAGGTTGTGGCCATTATTCAAAAGTTGAACAGGGATGCCCAACTAGTGCTAAAAGGTGTAGCTGAATTGATGAATGTCTTGACAAGCTTTGGGTTGTTTCAAAGGTAAGGTTCTACTGGGAATCAATGAGCATTCTATTTATGCATACTATTTGTGCAAGTTGCATATACAAGCTATCATGGAGAGACACCAAATCAAGAACAAAGAACTTGGATAAGAGAGCAAATGCAAAAAAGCAATGATCATTATAAAGCTGTTAGGGTAGAAAAATGTGTAATAACTTAGGAATGCACTGATATGCTAATGATTTAACTACTAACATGTCTTTATGGGAGTAGAGAATCTCATATGCAGTTGCTAAGAGCACAACGTCCGTAGAAAGAATTTGTCGGTAAAACCTTAAGGAAAGAATTTGCCCATGCCTCCTACCTGGCATGCCCAATCTCAGCCAAAAGTGGCACACTAGATTCTGGCATGGACACCGATTCTTAGTCATCCAACCCCACCACTAGTCTGGAAGTTCACCACAAAATGATTCTGTGAGCCATTATGAGAAGATATGAGGATGAAGGTGCGATCTGATGGATTTTGAAATGCTCCTATAATAATTGCTTCGAAATTGATAAGAATCTGATTTGCTATAGTAGTAGGTTTCATATTATTCTATAATGTCAACTGATATGCATTATTCTTGCCAGATAACAATCAAAACCCACTGAGCTACAGTTGAAGTGTGGTACACTCATCCTAGTGAGGCCCAAGTCAAGTGTGTGGAGTGGGCCCTAAATACCACCTAGGTGGATGAAAGGTAAGCATCGCTACATGTGTAATTTTTCTCCATCTCAATGATCTAAACATATGATATTTGCTAACAAATTTTTTTGGAAATATTTTCAAACTGTTGTGCTCTTTGCATTGCAACATATAATGTTAACTACAGGGCGCTTTCTATCCTTGATGGAGAACTACAATATATGATCATAGGTTGGGAGTTTTCCCCCTATAGAACACTAACTTTTCCTTGGAATTATGCAAGATCAATTGAGAAATTAAATTATTGCTATCATATAAACTTTAAATTTGTTTAACATGAGTCATTTGTGTGATGGGTTGATTAGGACATTGAGAAATTACATATCCACCCACGTGGCTGTCAACTCTAAAACTCAGGTAAAGGAAAAAGGAATAAAAATTCTTTACTAATATTTCAAATAAACCCAATGCTAATGTGTATATCGGAAAATAAGAGCAACCAAATGTTTATCCATTAGCTTAAAATAGATGTTATAATTGTACTGTGCCTATGTGAGGTTGATGCTGTGATGGATCTAAATGGATAAATGGACTGTAGAACTAGTCGAGCATTTAACATGTGAAAGATGAGAATGAAAACTACCTGAATGCACAAAAATATTATAACTTTAGCATCGAATGCTCTTTTGTATTTGTTATTTTCTCTTTTGACAAGATCATGCTACCATAGAGCTAAACAAAGGCAACCAAAAATTATAAAAATTACATACGCCTATTTGGGGGCCCTTTAATCAGTCTTATTTCGCACCATATAAGAATTTACACTAACTCTTTGCTTTTGTCTCTCTAAAAATTTATTCAATACAGTCTTTATAGGAGGGGCTTCCTCACCATCATCTTTCTCAGGTTTCACATCCTTCTTTAGTGCAAACACCGAACAATGGAATTCACCTATTTTTGCAATCTAACATTTTCAATAAGGGTATCAGTTAGCATATTCCTTATATCATCATCCGTTACCCTTGTATCATCTTTGTTGGCATAAGCATTGATCTATCTCTTGTCCACAGATGCAACAAAGTTTTCATCATCTTATGCTAGGATTTGTGGCTACAAATTTGAGAATGAAACATAAGCATGAAGGTATATGCCTTATAGACCATTGTTAAGGTGGGAGTAATATGCTTGACAAGATCAGCAAAGACACAAATTTCCTAACATGCAGGATTTTTTTTGTGCTTGGAACAATGATGAAACTATTCATATGGGATGACTTCATAAGATAAGCTGAGATCTAGTCAAATCTACTTAATATACAATACCTTAGACAATCAGTAGAGAACTATATGGATAACCCTTTATGTTAATTCTCTAAGGATTATCTCCACCTACCAGAGCAGTAACTAAACTGATTTGTGTACCAACAATCTACAAATACTCATGGAGGCATAACATGACAACTGGCATAAGTGATAAGCTCATGTTTTGCTATATTTTATTACCTAGATTCACATATGTTTTGGATCCTCTTTTGATATACATTTAGTGGTTTATAAGCATATTCTAGTAAATCTGCACTTAATTTGGTTATTACTTGATCAGTAAATTCTATGTTCATTTATTATATCTATTTGCAAATAAATATGGAAGACATCAAATTGGAGAGAGGAGCAAAGTAATGGAGTAAGATAATTAACAAGTGATTGAAAAATGAAGATTACAAGTTAAAGAAGCTGAATGTGAAAAATCATGACTTTGACACCATTTTTGATACCACTTGAGATGGATTTAGCTTAAGTATTCAACTAAGTTTTATCCCTTGAAGTAATCCATCCAAAAATTCAAGAATCATAATATTTGGATTTGAAAAATGGAAATTATGTCCAAAACACTACAAGGCTCTCAAACTTCAATTCTGCTGATAGAAATTTTGGATGTGCATAAAATGACATCACTTTTGGTCTAATTTTGGCATATTTGTAGGATTATTTGAAAACATGTTCAATATAATAGTTATAAATCTCAAAGTTAGCTTTCTAGTTCATCAAGAATTATATGTTTTTAAGATCGTATGAGGAAGTTATGGTCAAAACAGTTAACATATGTCTGGTGGACAACAAATTTTGGGGCCGCAACACCAGTGTTGTTTGGATTTTTTTCTTGTTTTGTTTTTGGATTTGAGGGAATCTTTTGACTTTTGTTTTGGGGTTCATAGAGAAGGTTCTCAAGGGTGAATCTTTGAAGTTTCTTGAGGAGAAAGAGGGAGATTGCAAGTAAGCAAGAGGAAGAAGAGGAATTATTCTTCATTGGGATATTCCTGTCTATGGGAGTTGTTTTGATTTCTATTATGAGCTAAATCCTTCTTCCTAGGGTGAAGATATAACCCTATTTGATACTCTTTGTTATATGGATTGTTGGTTATTAATGACTATATGATCTTGTTTCATTCATTATGTTGTTTACAATGATTTGATTTGTTTTATTACTTGATTACCAATATTATGACTTAAATTGATTATTTAAGCATGGTTAAGGTAGACACCATATGCTAAACCATGAGCTCCCTTGAATGAAAAGGATAGATGGTTAAGATAGATACCATATGCTAAATCATCTTATTTTAGTTTATTATGTTCTTGAGCTTAGTGGGTTTTCACCTCAATTATGCTACAGACCATGGGTTATTGAATGAGTGAAAATACTTGATTTGAACTTGCACACCTAATGGTAATGATCATACACTTGAAAGAATGAACCCAAGTGAAGCATCGAATCCAACATTCCACTAGAAAAGAGTGTCATTTAGTGGCGAAATTGGATCCCTAGACACTTGCATCTTATTAATCTCCCTACATTGTTATTAGTCATTGATTTTTACTATTCCATTTAGTTTCTGCAATTCCATGCAACATTACACCATATTTATTTAGCTCCAAATACATTCTTTCTAAAGATAGTGTAGCTCAATAACTAAAACTAGTTAAATTGATTTAGCCATTCTCTGTGGGATCGCCCCTTGTATTGCACACTATATTGCTATACGTTTGTATTCTTGTGAGGAATTATAAATGGAACCATCAATAAGCATAAAAAAACAAGTCATAAAAGGTATCTTTGATAGGAGTAGTCTAGTCTGGTTGTCGAATGTTGTTAAGAGATACAAAGCATCTGATAAGGAAGAAGAATCAATAGTAAACTTATCTTGCTCTTCTGTGAGAAAGTTGATACTACATTCTTGGAGCCGATGCTAAAGAATTTGACATTCATGCAAAAGCTTCACCCTTGCAATGTTTGCTTATTCTCTCCTTTCTCCTCCTTCTGAAGAATCCTCTAGAATTTAGAATAGGGAAAATATTATTGGGGAGAAATAAAAACTAGCCCATCCAAGGAAAGTTAATATCTTGGCAACCCAGTGAAGAGGATGAATTATGGAAAAACACAATTACAACGTTCCCACATTATTCCTGCAGATTATGTAAACCTCAAGAAGAACAAAATGAAACCAATAAAAAGTGATAAATATGTGAAGGCAAATGTAGGCTAAAAAATTGTACTTCACAAATGTTGCCTGACAGAAAGAGCAAAAAAAACAAGAAGAGTACTTGAATAGTTTATAACAGTTACTTATTGAATAATATCTACTACCTTCACCTATATAATGTTGCCATTGAACCTCAATAAATGGACCATAAAAGAAATGAAACAATTGAAGAGCAAATACAAGTAGATCCTTACTTTCTGCATCAGAAGAGCATCCTTTGAGGCATTATCAGAAAGATCAGCTTGACCTAGAACTTTTAAAGCCCTTTTGTGGTATTCTTTTTGTTCTTTCCTTTCTTCTATTGTTTCTTACCATCTTCTTCTTGTTGAAATTGATTGATCATGTCCATTTATCATAACCAAAATGGGGAATATGGCTAGTCTCAACATCAACAAAAATAACCGTTATGTTGGTACTCAATGACACCTTTGTGGCATGGGGCAGAATGAAGATGTTGGAAGGTGCAACTTGTGAGACTAGTAATAGTAGAAATTAAGAATGAATTTGTGGATATTTTTGGGTAGAATTAACACATCATAAGATATTGACAATTAGATTGTTCGTCAATGAAGAGTGAAAAATTGTACTAGTTAGGAACAAATTTGTTAAAGTTGGAGACTCCATAGTCCATAAGGGAAAGCACACCAAAAGCATAGGGATGGAGCTAGAGAGCATAGAGCCAAAACACATTATTATATCAATCAATATAGACATTTTTGATTAAAAACATAGTATTTTGTCAACCAATATAGACATCTTATATCCCTAGCCATCCATGTTAACATATGATTGAGAATTGTCTAGCACCCTACAAGAAGTCCTGTGTCTACCATATCAAGTCACATGTACAATAATATCTAATCATTGCATTGAAAAAACCAAAAGGCAAAAATCCTATTTGATGGGTCGATGCAAGCATTTTGTACCTAGGCCAAAAGGAATCGGGATGTATTAGTTGATGTGGGAAAACTATCTATATTTAGACAATTTGGCTAATGATACAATGCCATTTCTAATTTTGAGAAGAACCACTATGGATATTGCCCATCCTACCTCATCAACATTCTCTCCAAGAGACCTTGAACTATCTTGCCCCTCTTGCTTTAGTCATTTAGCAAGTCGCTACTCTATTTGATCACTAAGTATTGTTCTTGGGAGATCTTTTGCTCCACGAACAACACTCTATGGCAACAGTTGTGCTCTCCTCTTTCAATCTCTGCTATGTAGCAATTAGGGTAGGTGTATTCAGCTTGCCCTCCATCATTCCTCTGACCATTAAAAAGAGCACATATTTGATGTTGCCAAGTTTCACATTTATCACATTGAACCCACTACAAATAAAGGACTACATAAATAAGTAAAATAAATAGAATTTTACCATCATTAACAAATAATAAACAACAAAAATACTAATTCATTCTTCTATCTCCTCATCACTCCTCTTCTTCTCCATTCTTAACTTTTGCAATTGACATTCCATCAACATCCATTATGTCACTATGGGCCTTGTTGTAGCATGGAATACAAAAGTAGTGTCGTTTATCACCAGTTCCTATGGTATAATACATTTCACTCCTTTTGATACATGCGCCACAAGGTGTATAATATATAGGTGGTGGTTCAAATGTAAGCTTCTCCATAGCACACAATTGACATGAGTTCTCACTCATGGAATGCTCCATTGCTTGGTTTTCCTCAGCCTTTGCTTTGCTCTATAGAAACATAATTAAAGCTAACTTATTACTAGAAAAGTTGATGTCTCAGTTATATTAGAAAACAATATCCAACACACATTATTACCATTATCCATCACTTATCAAATAAGAATTAAGTGCTGCCACCCTTCTAGTAGAGAAGGATGCAATGATATCTATTACTTATAATGAAACTTGAGAAGTTTATGGTGGTTTATATCTTCACTCTTATTTCAATCTCATTGTAAATGTAAAGTGTCATATTCCAAAACACAATCACCAATGAATAATGGTGGGAAAAAAGTAACAAGCATGGTTTATAGGGAAATTCTAGAAAGAATAAAAATTGGTAACTTGTATGACAACATCTTGCAGAAACAATAAATAGCATATTAAGTAAAAGAAAAGGTTAAAAAGAATGGAGTATAACAAATGAAGTACTCTTAACTAGTGACTAGATGCCTTCGCATTGTCAACACTCACAGAAAAAGTCCATCAAAAGAAATATGTAGTCTATCAACAAGTAGAGACCTTGAAGCGTATCTAATTGTCATTTAAGCACAAATATTTTTGTGATTCTAAAATGATCACACAACTAGAACTTTTAAATTAAAATAATGAATGTAAATCACTATAAAGAAATAAAACAATACTGTAAAGAAACAAAAAGAAATATAATCAACATTATTCAATAAGTAAATTTGCCCAACCCATTGCCAGAGGCCTGTAATGTGTTCCCTAACTTGCTTTGGAGTGAGTAGCTTAGTCAATGAAACACCTTTTATCTTTGGCTTCCCAGGTTTTATTTCAGCTAATTGTTCAGCAGGTTGCGAATTTGTTTCCTATCTTGGTTCTAGATTAGATTAATCAAATGCATTCTCAACCTGCACATCATGATTTGAATTAGCCATAGGTTCAATTGGAATAAGAGCTTCAGATTCAAGCTTCACAGGATATGCATTCTTAAGTCAAAATGGCTGTCATGATTAGGGATTTCTAGGTGGGGAAAAGGAGAGGAAGAAAGGGAGACTACAACAAGGTGGAATTTCTGATTTGAATGTGCTATTATGGACATGGATTTTTGTCTAGGAGGGAGAGGGTAGAGGAAGAAAGGTAGGAACAGGATTTCAAGTCTTCAAGTGGAGAAGGGGAAAGTGGGAAAGTCTACTTGCTAGTTAGCATATGGAAAATTATAGAGCTACCTCTTTATTTCTCCATCATTTAGAGTCGTTTGTTTGCAATACATGGTGGATGATGACGTTTCTAGAGTAGCAATGATTATAAATGCTTGTAGTCTAGCCTTTCCCTATCAAGCATAATGAACATAGGATCAGCAACTTACATATTCTATGATTATCTTACAATCAAACAATAATTTATAGTTTTAAATAAATAATTTGCCTCTTTGGCATACTTATCCTCAAAACATGTTGGTTATTTAAATAATACATTGTTTTCTCATTCCTAGTTGTCTCTAGGATTTTCTCTTTATGTTTTAGCTTTGTATCATGAATTTATTTGTCTTAAGTTCTTCTAATGTAACCTAAACTTTAAGAGCCTATTCATGTACAAACAAACTTGATGGTTCAAATTATAATTCATTGCAAGTGCATGAGTGTATAACAGTACAGTATGCAAAGCAAGGGTCAATATCACGGAAAATTGATCAAAATGATTCAATTATCTGTAGTTACTAAATATAAAACTATCCTAATTTAACAAGATGAAGTGAAGATTGACTAGATAAGCTTATAAAATAAAATAACAGAATCAGTGACAACAGGTAATGTAAAAGAGATTCTCAAGTTGTAAGAGTTTAGGGATCCAATTTCACCACTCAATGATATCCTATGTCATTGGAATGTTAGTGTCAATTTATTCTCTTGGGTTCATTCTATTGAATATATGATTATTACCATTATGTGTGCGGGTTAAAATGAAGTATTTTCACCCTTCTAATTACCTATGGTGTGTAGCATAATTGAGGTGAAAACCAATTAAGATTAGAAGAACTTTAATTAATAAAATAGATTGGTTTAGCATAAGGTGTGTGCCATAACCATATATCCATTCATTCAAGAGAGCTCATATATAGTTTAGCAGAAAGTGTGTCCATAAACCTGTTCTCAAACAATCAATTTAATTCATAGAATTGGTGATCAGGGAATTTAATAAATCACATGATTGCAATAAATGCAGTGAATGAAAAAAAGATAAAATTGAATTAATCAACCAACAATCCCTGTTTAACATAGAATAATAATGAGGGCTACATCTTCATCCTAGAAAAATAATAGTTCATACTAAAATAGAAAGAACACTCTTCAAAATATGCATGTTGTAAAACTTGAAATCTCTCTCTTGCTCCGTTGTTTCTCTTGCACACAACTCTATGCTAAATATTATGGACTTGTTCTTCACAATAATATGGATGTGTGCTTCCCCACAAACCTGTTTGGATGTGTCCTGCCCTTTTTAAAACTTGAGCAAGTCTTCCTTAATCCCATCTAAAATTTTACCGATCAAGTAAGACGTTAAGTTGCACAATCCTCATTTGATGAGGATTGCAAACATGAGAATGAATTTCCTTGCAATTACTTGATCTCCACCATCCATCTTGAATTAATCTTCATGTAAACTCATCTTCATCATCAAATTCTCATCAATTAGACACTAAACAGATTGGAAATCAATCCATATTGTTGTACATGAACAATCATGCAATCCAAACTTCCAAACTTGAAAGTTCACTTCAATGTGAACTCAATTAGGGTTGTTTACCTTGTGATCAATGTTGGGTCCACTTGAAAATCACAAAATCAATCCAAATTGTTGCTAAATTAATCCTCAATTTTTGCAACACATTGAAATCATCCTACATATGAAAATTTCAAATTGAATTATGCGCATGGAGATTTTAGATTTGCACAAACTTAAAATTTAATTTACACAACTTTTTAAAATATATTTTATGTGCAAATTTTTATTTTTGTGAATTGCGCATGAATTGATTCTCATCTGATTTCCATAAGATCTTCTCCAATTAATTCCCATCCTATTGCACATCCAAACTTGATGCTTCAATTGGAAATCTTATGTGCATAGATTAACTTGCACAAATCTCAATCTAAAGAGGAGGAAAACTAGCGCAAGTTGCTATTTAGGATTGTCTTGGATGTCCATATGTGTAGTGGTGGCTAGGATTTTGCATTTGAAGTGATGTGATCTTCATCTCCAAGCAATTGATTTCAACCATGCATCTAAAAATCTATCCACTAATTGTCCACTTCATAATTAGCTGCACAATCCCACTTTATCTTCATATTTAATGCTTCATCAAGGGCTAGGATTGTTGTACTCACCATGGTACATGTCCCCAAGAAGATTGCTTTGCCAAAAATAGCATGTTTTGGCACAAATTGACCTAAATTCCACAAAATTGACCTAAAACACAAATTAAATCCATTGAGTGCAATATTTGATCTAATGTGGATATAAATCAATGAAATCATGTCAATTGAGGATCCAAAACATGTGAATTTAGGTATTAAAATATGATAAATTATGATCTTAGCCAAACTACACTAGAAACAAATGAATAAAGGTTCTAAATGTAGACTATGATAGAATATAAAATGATTTAAGGTTTGATTATCATACATACACTTACCTTATCTCCTTACCTCTAATTTTTTTGAACATATTCTTCTTCATCCGATGTGTAGGAACCACTTGTTTCTTGGTGCAGTTTGATATTTCTTCTTCTCTCTACATTTTCTTTCTGGCTTATAGTTGATTGATGAAAGTGAGTCCTTTAGAGCCAACATTTTTCAGAGAGAATGATCATTTTCTTGATCTACATTTAATTGAAGAGGATAAAACATCTATTTCTTCAAAGAAAATCCTTTTTGTTTTCTTTAAGCCAATCTCCCTTTTTCTTTTTCTTTTTCTTTTCTTCTTTCTTCACATGTTCATTTACATGCTTGCCCTTAGCTTTGGGGCCATTATTTGTATTCCTAGTTTCCTTTCTCTCTTCTTCTACAAGATTTTTCTAACTTCTTTGAAGTTTTTCTAGTGCAATTTCTCCCTTATTGATTTATTTTTTTCTTTATCATTTCTTTCCTCTTGAGGTTGCTGCGCTTCAACATGTGAGGATTCTTCTACATCATTCTCTCACAGATTCCTCATTTTTATCCTCTTCTTCTTCTTTAGGAGATTTCTCCTCCATTTCTTTTAGGTTTCTTGCACTCAAATCAATATCAATAGAATGGTTAGTTTCATTTGAGTGAAATTTAATTTACCCCTTAGAAATTATCTTGAGCTTGTTTAAGATTTCCTTAGCTATTCTACAATCTAAGACACACTTGCATATAGTGGGGTAGTGAGCATGTAATAAGGCATTTATAGCCTTGACATTTTCTTGCCATGTTCTCTCTTCATCCTTAGTGGTGCCAATGAAAATATTTTTTCAAAGCTCGATGTCATTTGCTATAAGGCTTATTTCCAACCTCCTTTACCATTGTGCAAAATTTCTTCCATCAAAATATGTAAGTTGGATGGTGGAATATCCTTCTATGAATATAGAGGATGACAATACTGGGTTAGCCATTCGGATCACTACAATTGGTTATGTTGTAACACCAGTGGTGTTAAATTTGATAATTATATGTTGATTAATAAAGAAATTTGCTTTGAAAGGAATTAATGTAAGTATAAATATGATGGAACAAATTGCAAGTAGATGTAATTGAAATTTTGATTTAATTTTTGATTATTCAAAAGTGTAAAATGTGAAAATTATACCATTACTATATAAAAAAATAATGGGAAATAAATTAGAAAAAGAAAATATGCAAAAAATTGAAAAAATAGGTAGATGAGGACATGTGATTTATTAAATAAATGATTTACATGTGCTAAATATGAGAACTCGATAAAATTTTGAAAATCAAAGATTGGATGCATGTGTATAAAATTAAGTAGGAGCATGGACTACCAATAAAAAAATTAAAATAAATATCAGCTACACCCATGTAAGCCTTGCCCATACCCCTGTTAACAAAAAAAACTCCCTCCCCTCTCTCCCAAATGCTATGTTTTGGTGGGTTTTGATCAATAAAAGTGGAAGCAACCTCTAATTGGTGGGAAGGGCAACTAATAGCATCCATTTTTCTATTGGATTAAGGATTGAAAGCTAGTAAAAATTGAAAAATTGTTGCTATAGGTGGGACCCACCAAAGGAATTTGAAGACTAAGGTAAGTGCTTAATCTACTTTTAAATGGTGATGATGTTTATGAAAGAATATTATGTAAAAGTTGATTTATCTTTAAGGAATTTCAAACCCTAATTC